>JAVIAB010000049.1:26471389-26533889 GCA_032433765.1 Megaustenia siamemsis
TAGAAAACCTACCTAACTATATCTATTGTGTCGCTACAGAAAGTTTCTCTCTAGAAAACCTACCTAACTATATCTATTGTATCGCTACAGAAAGTTTCTCTCTAGAAAACCTACCTAACTATATCTATCATGTCGCTACAGAAAGTTGTCCCTAGAAAACCTACCTAACTATATCTATCATGTCGCTACAGAAAGTTTCTCCCTAGAAAACCTACCTAACTATGTCTATTGTATCGATACAGAAAGTTTCTCCCTAGAATACCTACCTAACTATATCTATTGTATCGATACAGAAAGTTTCTCTCTAGAAAACCTACCTAACTATATCTATTGTATCGATACAGTAAGTTTCTCTCTAGAAAAACTACCTAACTATATCTATTGTGTCGCTACAGAAAGTTTCTCCCTAGAAAAACTACCTAACTATATCTATTGTGTCGCTACAGAAAGTTTCTATCTATAAAACCTACCTAACTATATCTATTGTGTCGCTACAGAAAGTGTCTCTCTAGAAAACCTACCTAACTATATCTATTGTGTCGCTACAGAATGTTTCTCCCTAGAAAACCTACCTAACTATATCTATTGTATCGATACAGAAAGTTTCTCCCTAGAAAACCTACCTAACTATATCTATTGTGTCGCTACAGAAAGTTTCTCTCTAGAAAACCTACCTAACTATATCTATTGTGTCGATATAGAAAGTTTGTCTCTAGAAAACCTACCTAACTATGTCTATTGTATCGATACAGAAAGTTTCTCCCTAGAAAACCTACCTAACTATATATATTGTATCGATACAGAAAGTTTCTCTCTAGAAAACCTACCTAACTATATCTATTGTATCGATACAGTAAGTTTCTCTCTAGAAAAACTACCTAACTATATCTATTGTGTCGCTACAGAAAGTGTCTCTCTAGAAAACCTACCTAACTATATCTATTGTGTCGCTACAGAAAGTGTCTCCCTAGAAAACCTACCTAACTATATCTATTGTGTCGCTACAGAAAGTGTCTCCCTAGAAAACCTACCTAACTATATCTATTGTATCGATACCGAAAGTTTCTCCCTAGAAAACCTACCTAACTATATCTATTGTATCGATACAGAAAGTGTCTCCCTAGAAAACCTACCTAACTATATCTATTGTATCGATACAGAAAGTGTCTCCCTAGAAAACCTACCTAACTATATCTATCATGTCGCTACAGAAAGTTTCTCCCTAGAAAACCTACCTAACTATATCTATTGTATCGATACAGAAAGTTTCTCCCTAGAAAACCTACCTAACTATATCTATTGTGTCGCTACAGAAAGTTGTCCCTAGAAAACCTACCTAACTATATCTATCATGTCGCTACAGAAAGTTTCTCTCTAGCAAACCTACCTAACTATGTCTATTGTATCGATACAGAAAGTTTCTCTCTAGAAAACCTACCTAACTATATCTATCATGTCGCTACAGAAAGTTGTCCCTAGAAAACCTACCTAACTATATCTATCATGTCGCTACAGAAAGTTTCTCTCTAGAAAACCTACCTAACTATGTCTATTGTATCGATACAGAAA
This sequence comes from Megaustenia siamemsis, assembly GCA_032433765.1. Classification (NCBI taxonomy): domain Eukaryota; kingdom Metazoa; phylum Mollusca; class Gastropoda; order Stylommatophora; family Ariophantidae; genus Megaustenia; species Megaustenia siamemsis. Next base: position 26,472,959 of record JAVIAB010000049.1, read on the forward strand.
GTTTCTCCCTAGAAAACCTACCTAACTATATCCATTGTATGGATACAGAAAGTTTCTCTCTAGAAAACCTACCTAACTATATCTATTGTATCGACACAGAAAGTTTCTCTCTAGAAAACCTACCTAACTATATCTATTGTATCGAATCAGAAAGTTTCTCTTTTGCAAACCTACCTAACTATATCTATCATGTCGCTACAGAAAGTTTCTCTCTAGAAAACCTACCTAACTATGTCTATTGTATCGATACAGAAAGTTTCTCCCTAGAAAACCTACCTAACTATATCTATTGTATCGATACAGAAAGTTTCTCCCTAGAAAACCTACCTAACTATATCTATCATGTCGCTACAGAAAGTTTCTCCCTAGAAAACCTACCTAACTATATCTATTGTGTCGCTACAGAAAGTTTCTCCCTAGAAAACCTACCTAACTATATCTATCATGTCGCTACAGAAAGTTTCTCTCTAGAAAACCTACCTAACTATGTCTATTGTGTCGCTACAGAAAGTTTCTCCCTAGAAAACCTACCTAACTATATCTATCATGTCGCTACAGAAAGTTTCTCCCTAGAAAACCTACCTAACTATATATATCATGTCGCTACAGAAAGTTTCTCTCTAGAAAACCTACCTAACTATGTGTCGCTACAGAAAGTTTCTCCCTAGAAAACCTACCTAACTATATCTATCATGTCGCTACAGAAAGTTTCTCCCTAGAAAACCTACCTAACTATATCTATTGTGTCGCTACAGAAAGTTTCTCCCTAGAAAACCTACCTAACTATATCTTTTGTATCGATACAGAAAGTTTCTCCCTAGAAAACCTACCTAACTATATCTATCATGTCGCTACAGAAAGTTTCTCTCTAGAAAACCTACCTAACTATATCTATTGTATCGATACAGAAAGTTTCTCTCTAGAAAACCTACCTAACTATATCTATTGTGTCGCTACAGAAAGTTTCTCCCTAGAAAAACTACCTAACTATATCTATTGTATCGATACAGAAAGTTTCTCCCTTGAAAACCTACCTAACTATATCTATTGTGTCGCTACAGAAAGTTTCTCCCTAGAAAACCTACCTAACTATGTCTATTGTATCGATACAGAAAGTTTCTCCCTAGAAAACCTACCTAACTATATCTATTGTATCGATACAGAAAGTTTCTCTCTAGAAAACCTACCTAACTATATCTATTGTATCGATACAGTAAGTTTCTCTCTAGAAAAACTACCTAACTATATCTATTGTGTCGCTACAGAAAGTTTCTCCCTAGAAAAACTACCTAACTATATCTATTGTGTCGCTACAGAAAGTTTCTATCTAGAAAACCTACCTAACTATATCTATTGTGTCGCTACAGAAAGTGTCTCTCTAGAAAACCTACCTAACTATATCTATTGTGTCGCTACAGAATTTTTCTCCCTAGAAAACCTACCTAACTATATCTATTGTATCGATACAGAAAGTTTCTCCCTAGAAAACCTACCTAACTATATCTATTGTGTCGCTACAGAAAGTTTCTCTCTAGAAAACCTACCTAACTATATCTATTGTGTCGCTACAGAAAGTTTCTCTCTAGAAAACCTACCTAACTATATCTATTGTGTCGATATAGAAAGTTTGTCCCTAGAAAAACTACCTAACTATATCTATTGTGTCGATATAGAAAGTTTGTCCCTAGAAAAACTACCTAACTATATCTATTGTGTCGATATAGAAAGTTTGTCCCTAGAAAACCTACCTAACTATATCTATTGTGTCGCTACAGAAAGTTTCTCCCTAGAAAACCTACCTAACTATATCTATTGTATCGATACAGAAAGTTTCTCTCTAGAAAACCTACCTAACTATATCTATTGTGTCGCTACAGAAAGTTTCTCTCTAGAAAACCTACCTAGCTATATCTATTGTGTCGATACAGAAAGTGTCTCCCTAGAAAACCTACCTAACTATATCTATTGTATCGATACAGAAAGTGTCTCCCTAGAAAACCTACCTAACTATATCTATTGTATCGATACCGAAAGTTTCTCCCTAGAAAACCTACCTAACTATATCTATTGTATCGATACAGAAAGTGTCTCCCTAGAAAACCTACCTAACTATATCTATTGTATCGATACAGAAAGTGTCTCCCTAGAAAACCTACCTAACTATATCTATCATGTCGCTACAGAAAGTTTCTCCCTAGAAAACCTACCTAACTATATCTATTGTATCGATACAGAAAGTTTCTCCCTAGAAAACCTACCTAACTATATCTATTGTGTCGCTACAGAAAGTTGTCCCTAGAAAACCTACCTAACTATATCTATCATGTCGCTACAGAAAGTTTCTCTCTAGAAAACCTACCTAACTATGTCTATTGTATCGATACAGAAAGTTTCTCTCTAGAAAACCTACCTAACTATATCTATCATGTCGCTACAGAAAGTTGTCCCTAGAAAACCTACCTAACTATATCTATCATGTCGCTACAGAAAGTTTCTCTCTAGAAAACCTACCTAACTATGTCTATTGTATCGATACAGAAAGTTTCTCCCTAGAAAACCTACCTAACTATATCCATTGTATCGATACAGAAAGTTTCTCTCTAGAAAACCTACCTAACTATGTCTATTGTATCGACACAGAAAGTTTCTCTCTAGAAAACCTACCTAACTATATCTATTGTATCGATACAGAAAGTTTCTCTCTAGAAATCCTACCTAACTATATCTATCATGTCGCTACAGAAAGTTTCTCTCTAGAAAACCTACCTAACTATGTCTATTGTATCGATACAGAAAGTTTCTCCCTAGAAAACCTACCTAACTATATCTATTGTATCGATACAGAAAGTTTCTCCCTAGAAAACCTACCTAACTATATCTATCATGTCGCTACAGAAAGTTTCTCCCTAGAAAACCTACCTAACTATATCTATCATGTCGCTACAGAAAGTTTCTCCCTAGAAAACCTACCTAACTATATCTATCATGTCGCTACAGAAAGTTTCTCTCTAGAAAACCTACCTAACTATGTCTATTGTGTCGCTACAGAAAGTTTCTCCATAGAAAACCTACCTAACTATATCTATCATGTCGCTACAGAAAGTTTCTCCCTAGAAAACCTACCTAACTATATCTATTGTGTCACTACAGAAAGTTTCTCTCTAGAAAACCTACCTAACTATATCTATTGTATCGATACAGAAAGTTTCTCCCTAGAAAACCTACCTAACTATATCTATCATGTCGCTACAGAAAGTTTCTCTCTAGAAAACCTACCTAACTATATCTATTGTATCGATACAGAAAGTTTCTCTCTAGAAAACCTACCTAACTATATCTATTGTGTCGCTACAGAAAGTTTCTCCCTAGAAAAACTACCTAACTATATCTATTGTATCGATACAGAAAGTTTCTCCCTAGAAAACCTACCTAACTATATCTATTGTGTCGCTACAGAAAGTTTCTCTCTAGAAAACCTACCTAACTATATCTATTGTATCGATACAGAAAGTTTCTCCCTAGAAAACCTACCTAACTATATCTATCATGTCGCTACAGAAAGTTGTCCCTAGAAAACCTACCTAACTATATCTATCATGTCGCTACAGAAAGTTTCTCCTTAGAAAACCTACCTAACTATGTCTATTGTATCGATACAGAAAGTTTCTCCCTAGAAAACCTACCTAACTATATCTATTGTATCCATACAGAAAGTTTCTCTCTAGAAAACCTACCTAACTATATCTATTGTATCGATACAGAAAGTTTCTCCCTAGAAAACCTACCTAACTATATCTATTGTATCGATACAGAAAGTTTCTCTCTAGAAAACCTACCTAACTATATCTATCATGTCGCTACAGAAAGTTTCTCCCTAGAAAACCTACCTAACTATATCTATTGTATCGATACAGAAAGTGTCTCCCTAGAAAACCTACCTAACTATATCTATTGTATCGATACAGAAAGTTTCTCTCTAGAAAACCTAAGTAACTATATCTATTGTATCGATACAGAAAGTTTCTCCCTAGAAAACCTACCTAACTATATCTATTGTATCGATACAGAAAGTTTCTCCCTAGAAAACCTACCTAACTATATATATTGTGTCGCTACAGAAAGTTTCTCTCTAGAAAACCTTCCTAACTATATCTATTGTGTCGCTACAGAAAGTTTCTCCCTAGAAAACCTACCTAACTATATCTATTGTGTCGCTACAGAAAGTTGTCCCTAGAAAACCTACCTAACTATATCTATTGTATCGCTACAGAAAGTTTCTCCCTAGAAAACCTACCTAACTATATCTATTGTATCGCTACAGAAAGTTTCTCCCTAGAAAACCTACCTAACTATATCTATTGTATCGCTACAGAAAGTTTCTCCCTAGAAAACCTACCTAACTATATCTATTGTATCGCTACAGAAAGTGTCTCCCTAGAAAACCTACCTAACTATATCTATCATGTCGCTACAGAAAGTTTCTCCCTAGAAAACCTACCTAACTATATCTATTGTGTCGCTACAGAATGTTTCTCCCTAGAAAACCTACCTAACTATATCTATTGTGTCGCTACAGAAAGTTTCTCCCTAGAAAACCTACCTAACTATATCTATCATGTCGCTACAGAAAGTTTCTCCCTAGAAAACCTACCTAACTATATCTATTGTGTCGCTACAGAAAGTTTCTCTCTAGAAAACCTACCTAACTATGTCTATTGTATCGCTACAGAAAGTTTCTCCCTAGAAAACCTACCTAACTATATCTATTGTGTCGCTACAGAAAGTTTCTCTCTAGAAAACCTACCTAACTATATCTATCATGTCGCTACAGAAAGTTTCTCCCTAGAAAACCTACCTAACTATATCTATTGTGTCGCTACAGAAAGTTTCTCCCTAGAAAACCTACCTAACTATATCTATTGTGTCGCTACAGAAAGTTTCTCCCTAGAAAACCTACCTAACTATATCTATTCTGTCGCTACAGAAAGTTTCTCCCTAGAAAACCTACCTAACTATATCTATTGTGTCGCTACAGAAAGTTTCTCTCTAGAAAACCTACCTAACTATGTCTATTGTATCGCTACAGAAAGTTTCTGCCTAGAAAACCTACCTAACAATATCTATTGTGTCGCTACAGAAAGTTTCTCTCTAGAAAACCTACCTAACTATATCTATTGTATCGCTACAGAAAGTTTCTCCCTAGAAATCCTACCTAACTATATCTATTGTATCGCTACAGAAAGTTTCTCCCTAGAAAACCTACCTAACTATATCTATTGTATCACTACAGAAAGTTTCTCCCTAGAAAACCTAAATAGCTATATCTATTGTATCACGACAGAAAGTTTCTCTCTAGAAAACCTACCTAACTATATCTATCATGTCGCTACAGAAAGTTTCTCTCTAGAAAACCTACCTAGCTATATCTATTGTATCACTACAGAAAGTTTCTCCCTAGAAAACCTACCTAGCTATATCTATTGTATCGCTACAGAAAGTTTCTCTCTAGAAAACCTACCTAACTATATCTATCATGTCGCTACAGAAAGTTTCTCTCTAGAAAACCTACCTAACTATATCTATCATGTCGCTACAGAAAGTTTCTCTCTAGAAAACCTACCTAACTATATCTATCATGTCGCTACAGAAAGTTTCTTTTCGACGGCCACAGCGTCGCATGCTGTTGGTAGACTCCTCCATACTTCAATACCATCACAAACATATGTCAATATTTCCTTGAGAAAAGAAGGTCACAAAACAGAAGTAATGGTCATATCGAATAGACAATCAACATCATGCAGCATAAAAATCATCATCATCGAGTGCCATCTCCGCAACGAAGGTTGGCTACTCATGGAGCGCCATTCTTCTCTGTCTCTTGCTTTGATGGTGCAGGTTGTTATAGGCTGATCTGTCCATCTTTTGATGTTACTCGTCCTTGTTAGTCTTGGTCTGCCTCTGCCTCTTTTACTTTGTATTTTCCCCTCCAAGATTACTGTTTGTAGTCTGTTGTGCCTTTTAACATGGCCCAAAAATCACATTTGTCTTGTTTGAATTGTGTTCTGTAGTTCCTTTTTCATTTTTAGTTGTTTTAAGACTTCATCATTTGTTTTATTTTCTTTCCATCCAATTCTACCTATAATTCTATATATTCACATTTCAAAGGCTTCAATTCTCTGTTCTGTTTTCTTGTCTAATGTCCATGTTTCTGCAACATTTATGAATGATGAGAAGATATAACATTTTGTTATTCTTAGTTTTAGCCCTGGTGTTTTTTTATTTTTATTAATTTTAGTATGTTCTTCATGGCATTATACTTTTTGCCATTCCTATTCTTTTATTTATTTCAGTTGTACATTTTCCATCACTGGTTATAGTATGTCCAAGGTAGTTGCAGTTCTGAACTGTCTCCAGGTCTATTCATTCAATTTTGATATCCATTTGTGGTTTTTGAGTATTTTTTTTGTTTATGATCATAGTTTTAGTCTTGTTGATATTCATATCTAGTCCATATTTTTTGCTTGTCATGTTTATTACATTAAGTAATTGTTGTCTCAAGGCAATTGATAGCCATAATTTAATACATCTCCAAAAAATGTTCAACATCATTTGGAAAACAGAGAAGACGCCTCATAAATGGAAAAAAGGAATCATTGTTAAGATCCCAAAAAAGGGCAATCTTAGAGATTGTAACAATTGGAGAGGCGTGACACTTTTGTCAGTTGCCTCAAAATTATTCTGTAAAATCATCCTAAATAGAATAAAGGATTCAATAGATACAGTAATGCGTGAAGAACAGGCTGGGTTTAGAAAAGGGAGAAGCTGTCTTGACCACATTTTCACTCTACGACTTATATTGGAGGAACACATTGAAAAGCAAAAACCTTTTGTACTTAACTTCATCGACTTCAAAAAAGCATTTGATAGTATTCATAGAGATTCTTTGTGGAAAATTCTGAAGCAATATGGCTTACCATCAAAAATCATAAATATTATCAAAGACATGTATGATGGTTACACATGTGCAGTTCGAACAGAGGAAGGACTGAGCGAATGTTTCCCAATAGAAACTGGGGTTAAACAAGGATGTATTTTATCGCCCTTGTTATTTGGAATTGTTATGGACTTCATAATGAAGAAATGCTGCACTGGTAATAAAGGCATCGAATGGATACAAGGAGACCATTTGGAGGACCTGGACTTTGCTGATGACATAGTTCTCATCAGCAATCAGATAAAAACGATGCAGGAAAACACAAATGAACTATCATCAATAGCCAGCAAAATTGGGCTTGAGGTCAATCATGAAAAGACTAAAGTCATGAAAAGTTTAATTCCAACAAGTGACAAAATATACATGGAAAACAAACCAGTAGAAGAGATCGATCACTTCATCTATCTTGGAAGTCACATTGATCGAGAAGGGGATACGAGCAAAGAAATTAGAATCAGACTGGCTAAAGCAGCAATGTCTTTCAGAAGCCTTGAAAAGTTGTGGAAATCAAAACTCATTAGCACAAACACAAAACTTAGGCTATTCAAATCAAATGTACTATCAACCCTTACGTATGCGTGTGAAAGCTGGAAAACAACAAGAGATATAGAAACAAAGTTGAACGCATTCGAAAATAAATGTCTAAGGAAAATACTTGGTATAGAATGGAACGAATTCAAAACAAACGAGGAAATTAGAGAAATCGCCAATCAACCACTAATATCTTCAGTAATAAAGAAAAGACGATGGTCATACGTTGGACATGTGATGAGAAGAGATAATAACCGAATAGCAAAGCAAGCCCTCATATGGGAAACAACAGGTAAAAGAAAAAGAGGAAGACCCAGGGAGACACTGAGAAGAACATTGATGAGAGAGGCAAGAGCAGCAGGAATCGGCTCCCTCAATGAGATAGAACTGCTTGCACAGAACAGAGACAGATGGCGAGATTTGATAAAATATCTTTAAAAGAAAACTGCTAGAACAAAAATTCATATAGGAGAAGGTGTATCTTGGTCTACGCCCTATGGGCCGGTTACGGCTCGAAAGGTCAATAGATAGATAGAATTGTTGTAGATCTAATTTAGGATTTTTTTCTAGTAGTACAGTATCATCAGCACACCTTAGGTTATTTATTGTCTTTCCATTAATGTTTAGGCCTGGCATCTCTGTGATGTTTCTAAAGATTTGTTCAGTGTATAGATTGAACAAGCTTGGTGATAGGATGCATCCTTGCCTTATTCCTCTTTTTATATCAATGGATGTAAAGTTCTCTTTGTTAAATTTTATTATTGCTGCTAGTAATAAAAAATAAACAGGACAAATCTGAATCAAGTGTAAGGCTTCAAATACTTGGGGGAAATAATAACATCAGATGGAAGATGTGCCACAGAAATCAAAAGCAGAATTGCTCAGCCCAAGATAGCATTTTAGAAAATGAAAAACGTCTTGTGTAACAAGGCTATGTCAATAGAAGTGAGTAAGAGAGTTTATCGGCGCTATGTAGAGCCAATACTAACCTATGGAAGCGAGTCATGGACAGTAAACAAATAAATGAAAAGACGATTGGATGCCATAGAGATTGGATTTCTCAGAAGAATGTTGAAAGTTTCATGGACAGCTAAAAAACCAACGAGGAAATTCTCAGAGACTAACACAATAATGGAGCTCCTAAAAAACATCAGAAAGAAACAATCAACATTTTTTCGGGCACATCATGAGAGGAGGAAAGTTAGAATATTTTATTACAACTGGCAAAATACAAGGAAAGAGAGATCGTGGACGACAAAGAGAGAAAAGGCTAGATCGCTTGGTGTCATGGCATGGAAAACAGTCAACAGCTGAACTGATACGATGCACTGTAGATTGTATAAGGACATGATCGCCTACGCCAACCGATATGGCACATGATGATAATTACCTTGACTTGATATCAGCAGCTCAACTGTAGCAACACACTTTGTCTTGCTTATTCACAGCTCAACTGTAGCAACACACTTTGTCTTGCTTATTCACAGCTCAACTGTAGCAACACACTTTGTCTTGCTTATTCACAGCTCAACTGTAGCAACACACTTTGTCTTGCTTATTCTCAGTCCAACTACCTGACCGATTTTTGTTGTCGGTATCGATTACTTTAATTTAGGAACTTTGGCTTATTTAAATGAAAATCGTACTAGCTGAAGTAGCCACAAGGAAGTATTGACAAGTAAATTACCCTCGGTTCGATAATACGAACTACCAGCACGATTTGATTAACTTCAAGAATTCTATGAAGTAACACGAGTACACAGAACCTTCTCTGAAATATGAGGAAGGGTCGAAAGTTGATGTACCCAACAGCTCGCCGGCTTTAAGTTAAAGTTGATATTTTATTATAAGTTCAAATAATCGTCAGATCGCATGTTCTTTTGTAAAATGTTGCATTCACCACAGCCCGTCTGAAAGAATCTTTGTCTCTAGCCATATCTCCCACAGAACGTTGCATTCACCACAACCCGTCTGAAAGAATCTTTGTCTCTAGCCATATCTCCCACAGAACGTTGCATTCACCACAGCCCGTCTGAAAGAATCTTTGTCTCTAGCCATATCTCCCGCAGAACGTTGCATTCACCACAGCCCGTCTGAAAGAATCTTTGTCTCTAGCCATATCTCCCACAGAACGTTGCATTCACCACAGCCCGTCTGAAAGAATCTTTGTCTCTAGCCAGATCTCCAACAGAACGTTGCATTCACCACAGCCCGTCTGAAAGAATCTTTGTCTCTAGTCATATCTCCCACAGAACGTTGCATTCACCACAGCCGGTCTGAAAGAATCTTTGTCTCTAGCCATATCTCCCACAGAACGTTGCATTCACCACTGCCCGTCTGAAAGAATCTTTGTCTCTAGCCAGATCTCCCACAGAACGTTGCATTCACCACAGCCCGTCTGAAAGAATCTTTGTCTCTAGCCAGATCTCCCACAGAACGTTGCATTCACCACAACCCGTCTGAAAGAATCTTTGTCTCTAGCCAGATCTCCCACAGAACGTTGCATTCACCACAACCCGTCTGAAAGAATCTTTGTCTCTAGCCAGATCTCCCACAGAACGTTGCATTCACCACAACCCGTCTGAAAGAATCTTTGTCTCTAGCCAGATCTCCCACAGAACGTTGCATTCACCACAGCCCGTCTGAAAGAATCTTTGTCTCTAGCCAGATCTCCCACAGAACGTTGCATTCACCACAGCCCGTCTGAAAGAATCTTTGTCTCTAGCCAGATCTCCCACAGAACGTTGCATTCACCACAACCCGTCTGAAAGAATCTTTGTCTCTAGCCAGATCTCCCACAGAACGTTGCATTCACCACAACCCGTCTGAAAGAATCTTTGTCTCTAGCCAGATCTCCCACAGAACGTTGCATTCACCACAGCCCGTCTGAAAGAATCTTTGTCTCTAGCCAGATCTCCCACAGAACGTTGCATTCACCACAGCCCGTCTGAAAGAATCTCTGTCTCTCGTGAGATCTTCCACTTCTCGTGTTAGTAAATTCAAGGTCGTCTTGCTGTATTGAAAACACCTTTTCCCCGGCCTGCCCCTGATTCGTCGCCAAGGAAACATGCCTTCCATGGTTGCTCTTTCCAACACACTTTCTTTATTGTTATTTCCAACACACTTTCTTCATTGTTATTTCCAACACACTTTCTTCATTGTTATTTCCAGCACACTTTCTTCATTGTTATTTCCAACACACTTTCTTCATTGTTATTTCCAACACACTTTCTTCATTGTTATTTCCAACACACTTTCTTCATTGTTATTTCCAACACACTTTCTTCATTGTTATTTCCAACACACTTTCTTCATTGTTATTTCCAACACACTTTCTTCATTGTTATTTCCAACACACTTTCTTCTTTGTTTTTCCAGCACACTTTCTTCATTGTTATTTCCAACACACTTTCTTCATTGTTATTTCCAACACACTTTCTTCATTGTTATTTCCAACACACTTTCTTCATTGTTATTTCCAACACACTTTCTTCATTGTTATTTCCAACACACTTTCTTCATTGTTATTTCCAACACACTTTCCTCCTTGCTCATTTTCATTATCCGAGGTATCATAAAGATTAACCTGCAACATTTTGTTTAGAATGAATCAATTCTCCTAATTTCTGTTTGTACGATTCTCAATAATTCTGTACCACATGTTGCTATCGTGAAGATTCACACCCTCAGTAATTGTAATTTTACTGCATTGCTGGTATTGTGCCCCATCTGCTTGATTTCTTTTAATGTTTGTCTTGCTGTTGCTAATCTTCTTTTGATCGCTTCCTGACAGTCTCCATTGTTAGTTACTACATATCCCAGATATTCATAGTTTGTTACAATTTCAAGTTCTTCACTGTTGATGGTGATTTTAGGTTTATTCAAAGTTACCGCGCCAAGTTACCGTGTCAATTTACCACGCAAAGATAACCGCGCCAAGTTAGCGCGCTGACTTGCCGCGCCTGTTGCCGAGCCAAGTTACCATGCTAAGTTACAGAACCAAGTTGCCATACTAAGTAACCGAGCCAAGTTACCATGCTAAGTCATCGAGCCAAGTTACCATGTTAAGTCACGGAGCCAAGTTACCATGCTAAGTTACCGAGCCAAATTACCATGCTTTAGTTACCGAACCAAGCTACCATGCTAAGTTACCGAGCCAAGTTACCATGCTAAGTTACCGAGCCAAGTTACCATGCTAAGTTACCGAGCCAAGATACCATGCTAAGTTACCGAGCCAAGTTACCATGCTACGTTACCGAGCCAAGTCACCATGCTAAATTACCAAGCCAAGTTACCATGCTAAGTTACCGAGGGAAGTTACCATGCTAAGTTACCGAGCCAAGTTACCATGCTAAGTTACCGAGCCAAGTTACCATGCTACGTTACCGAGCCAGGTCACCATGCTAAGTTACCGAGCCAAGTTACCATGCTAAGTTACCGAGGGAAGTTACCATGCTAAGTTACCGAGCCAAGTTACCATGCTAAGTTACCGAGCCAAGTTACCATGCTAAGTTACCGAGCTAAGTTACCGAGCCAAGTTACCATGCTAAGTTACCGAGCCAAGTTACCATGCTAAGTTACCGAGCCAAGTTACCATGCTAAGTTGGGAACAGGCAAATAATTGTTTCAGCACGGAGGACTGACTTACTGCTCGAAGCTAAGTGCATTTTATGATACATTTTTATTTTTCTCTTTCTCGTTTTCCATTTTATATATCTTGACGCCCATCCTACCTCTCCTCGTGTAGTATTCATTTCTCTCTTCTTTCTTATTTCAACATCCTACTTTCCTCGCCCTCCACTTGATCATCTAACATGTAGTTATAGATAAGTGTGCTTCACCGTTTGTTGTCGTTGTCCCTGTATTCTGAAGAAGGCCACAAACCGAAACGTCAGTATTGTGTTGTGTTCCTTCCTTGTAAAGCTGTCATCATACTTTGGAGTGTTTAGCACACCCTACCACTGGCTCCTACCATGCTAAGTTACCGAGCCAAGTTACCATGCTAAGTTACCGAGCCAAGTTACCGAGCCAAGTTACCGCAGTACGTCTCCTCTTCTTTCAATGTAAATGTCGCTGTATAGTGTATATGATGACGTCGTGATCAAGGACACAGAGATAAGCTCATTTCCTAGTGTCTCACAAGGTCCAGCCACCTAGTCCAGCAGATGAAGTCGAGATGCCACGGTTACTGGCCAGCGACGTGTCAAACTGAAGACAGCCGGAAAACAGCGAATATAATCAGATGGTGGTAACGGGGGACAGCCAGCGATTGTTGCATTTATCTGGCTTGCCTGATATAACCAGAGGATTATTGTGGCCTAAATAAACTAGCAGGTTAAAGAAGTGCAGTGTGTACGTCTCGTATTTGCATGCCCATATGTATGTCATTAGATGAACATATACTTTTTCTATCATTATCATCAAGTACCGGGCTTGCTGGCGTAGGTGATCATGTCTCTCCACAACTTTCGATCTCGACAGTTATTTATCATTTCTGTTGTTGACCTTCTGCCAAGCCATTCTCTTAAGCTGTCTGGTATTTTTTCTCTCTGCTTTCCTCTGTCTCTTCGTCCCTCAATTTTCCCAGTTGATACAATATATTCCAGTTGTTCTCTTCTCTTAGCATGGCCAAAAAATGATGATTGTTTATTCCTAATATTGGAAATTGCTCTCTTTTTGCTTTGGCCTCTTTCAAGACGTTTTCATTACTCTTTTTAGCTGTCCGTGGTATTCTCAACATTCTTCTGTAAAACCACATTTCTACATATTTTTCTACATATTAAATATATTTATTATAAAAATAATCTCACTATACATTTTAAATAATTCTGGTGACAGCATACAACCTTGCCTAACATCTCTTGCTGAAACATTCCCAATTGATTTAATTATGGTTATGGAAGGTCCCGGTATCAATGCAAACGAATTAAAATCCATAATTGCTCAACCATCCGTGCCAGTGGAATCATCAGAATTAATATCTCATCTCCCATACAAAGAAGGGTAGCTATTGTCCCCATCATAGCAATCTCAGCACACGCCAAAATACATCAGGCGAAACCGCACAGTAAGTGAACACAGCCATCTGTTCTCCATCATACGATATCAACATTGATCGTAAACAATCGGAATACCGAAACTTCTTATGGCCACTGTTTGTTACCAGTACATGTTCTTTATGGTCAATATGGCGGTCAGGCGGCAGGAACTGTTAAATGCTGATTCTGAAAAGTGTTCCTTGTTGCAGTTTCCTCATATTCCAAGTCCGGCTTGCTGCAGGAGCTACTGAGTTACGTGATCTGTGCACACCGTGATCTGTGCACACCGTGAGCTGTGCACACTGTGAACTGTGTGTCTCATCATTTTTGATCATGTTTAGATATTCTAATTGGAAGATATAACAGGAATCATGAAAAAAGGCACCCAATCAGTCCACACCCACCTCCCTGGAAGAGAAACTATATGGGGCAATCGAATCACTTAAACAGACCGCTGATTTCATGAGAGAGTCTGGAATCCTACTCTGATTGAGTCTTGATCGCAGCGAGAGAGATATATATATCTCAGTCATGTGACTCATAAGACTTATTGTGCGATGATCATCGCATTCAATCGCACCAGATTTCTTTGGTAGGGCTATGGATATTGATTTGAGCATGTCGTCTGGTATATATCAGCTGTTGTAGATATCATTCAATATTTTTGTTATTATTTCTATTCCAAAATCACCCATAACTTCAATCTCTTCTTTAGTTATATTATCTGGTCCAGGAGCTTTTGCCTGCTTTCATCTTGCGCAAGGCGTCTTCCACTTCTCTGAGTATTTCTGGTCCTTCCTCATTATTCTTAATATTTACTTCTGTTCCTTCATCATCGTAAAGATCTTTAATGTATTCTGTCCTTCGTTCCCTTATGCTTTCTTGTTTAATCAACAGTTCACCTTCCTTTGATCTTAAAATTCAGCTTTTGGTTACGTTTTTCTTCCTGCTAATTCCTCAATTTGTTTGTATATAGCTTTGGCATCTTCTTTTTATTGCTGTTCAATCTATTTGCATCTCTCCTTTAGCCATGCTTCTTTTGATTCATTGAGTTATTGAGTTATTTGCGGGTCATCATCATTGTACTCCGAACATGTCCATTGGTGCTCAGATCCCCTCCTCAGCAAGTATCGCAGTGTCCAGCGACTGACGACTCCAATTCTGTGTTGGTTGATAAGACTTCTTGCACGCCCATTAAGTTTCTCGTTTCTGGCTGTGTCCATCTTAGCTCCCATCTTTTTCATCTGAAAGAGTGACATGGACTCATGGTTGTCGATGTCCTGTGTCCTTCCCACTTCCTGTAGGGCATTGATGATGTCCGCCCGATCAATTGGTTGAGAGTCTTCAACGATAGCGCAGCTAGTCAACCTGTCCGCTCTTTCATTTTCCCGTACTTCCTAATGTCCTGGGACGTAGACAAAGGTGACCTAACGTATTGTTCACTTCTGCTAGGATTCTACCCATTACATACGTTCTGAGTCCTTTTTTTTGCTTCATTGCATTTTATTACAATTTCTTTATTGAATCTCTTATACTCATCTTTGTTATCCTTATTTCTTCTTCTTGTATCCATTAGCTGTAAAATGTCATCTGTCATCCATTTCTTTCTTGAATTTTTTCTCACTGGTGGTATGAACTCATTTGATGTATGTTGCATTGATTATTTTATTATTTCCCGCTGTTCATCAATGCTTTGTATCTTCGCTGTTGCATTGTTCCGATTCTGAATTGTGATGTTATATTTGTCGTATAACCTCTTGTCTGATTTGAGTAAAGTAAAGTACTAGTTAAACGTGCTAGTGTCACGACGAGGCTGTCCTGAAAGTACCAGTTAAACGTGCTAGTGTCACGGCGAGGCTGTCCTGAAAGTGCCAGTTAAACGTGCTAGTGTCACGGCGAGGCTGTCCTGAAAGTACCAGTTAAACGTGCTAGTGTCACGGCGAGGCTGTCCTGAAAGTACCAGTTAAACGTGCTAGTGTCACGACGAGGCTGTCCTGAAAGTGCCAGTTAAAAGTGCTAGTGTCACGGCGAGGCTGTCCTGAAAGTACCAGTTAAACGAGCTAATGTCACGGCGAGGCTGTCCTGAAAGTACCATTTAAACGAGCTAGTGTCACGGCGAGGCTGTCCTGAAAGTACCAGTTAAATATGACGAGGAAAGCTGAAACTCTACAGCACATTGTATATTTGGCCTCAAACGTTGACGTGTTGATAGTTTCAGTAGAACCTTCAGTTAGAAAACTCGCACATCAAAGATTGAGATTTGCTTTCATTATTGTCCGTCTTTATGGAGTCAAAGAAATGTTTTCTAAAAAAAAAACCCAACACAGGAAGAATGATCTGACGCTAATGAAGTTTGATCATAAAGAAAAGCTACAATTCTGGAATCGCTGGACTCAGGGTGGATCAAATTCAGTGCACGATCCGAGGAAATGTACGAATATCGAGGCATTTTTCTCCGAAATATTGTACGAATTCCGAGATGTACGAGTAGATGAGCGTATGAATAACCAAGTTCAAATGTATGTAACATTAGCTTTTTTTTATTTTGATGGAACTTTTTAATACTTTTAAAGCAATTTCTTCTGGGTTTTTTTAAAATATTGCTCTTGCCATGAATTTTATTTCTCATGTTCTTTTCTCTTCTTTTTTGTATATAGCTGCTGATGTCTTTAAGCGACGCAGAGAAAGGTGATGGGACGCGATACAGAGAGCAAACCCGAGAAGCTAGATCTAGACGTCGTATGGTTGGATCTTGCAAATGCATATGGATCAGTCCCACATCAGATGATTTAGCAGGCTCTCCGAATGTACCATGTACCCCAGAGTGTGACCGCCATGCTCAGACTGTATTTTACCGGCTTCACTGTGCGTTTCTCTACACAGGAATACATGACCGACTGGATAGAATTGCAAGTCGGCATTGCGATGGGCTGTACAATTTCGCCCATACTCTTCGTGATGGTTATGCAGATAGCATGAAAGATAGCATGAAAGATAGCATGAAAGCAGCAGAAGCAGTTGGCAAAGGACCAGACCTTGGATGTGGATACCACATGCCACCACTTAGAGCATTTATGGATGACCCCCACGGTCCTAGCATCAGAAGAGAGCCACGCCCGCAGGATGCTTGAACGCCTGGACGAGCTCATCATGTGGTGCCGGATGAGCTTCAAACCGAGGAAGTCACGAAGTCTATCCATCAGACGAGGGAAGACCAAGCAAGTCACGTTCAGTGTGGCGAAACAGAGGATTCCAACCGTCGGCGAGGAGCCACGTCCTTCTCTTACCCTCTGCTTTAATGTTCTTAGATAGAATGGATTGAGGGAATTTACGACATAATAAAACAATACAATATCATTATGTGCCAAGCCAAGAATTTACGACATAATAAAACAATACAATATCATTATGTGCCAAGCCAAGAATTTACGACATAATAAAACAATACAATATCATTATGTGCCAAGCCAAGAATTTACGACATAATAAAACAATACAATATCATTATGTGCCACGCCAAGAATTGACGACATAATAAAACAATACAATATCAATATGTGCCAAGCCAAGAATTGACGACATAATAAAACAATACAATATCAATATGTGCCAAGCCAAGAATTGACGACATAATAAAACAATACAATATCAATATGTGCCAAGCCAAGAATTTACGACATAATAAAACAATACAACATCACTATGTGCCAAGCCAAGAATTGACGACATAATAAAACAATACAATATCAATATGTGCCAAGCCAAGAATTTACGACATAATAAAACAATTCAATATCACTATGTGCCAAGCCAAGAATTGACGACATAATAAAACAATACAATATCATTATGTGCCAAGCCAAGAATTTACGACATAATAAAACAATACAACATCACTATGTGCCAAGCCAAGAATTGACGACATAATAAAACAATACAATATCAATATGTGCCAAGCCAAGAATTGACGACATAATAAAACAATACAACATCACTATGTGCCAAGCCAAGAATTGACGACATAATAAAACAATTCAATATCAATATGTCCCAAGCCACAGAAACTGTCCTTGATAGAAAACACATCATTGACGTTAGCATGTCACGCCTACCGGAAAATAAGCAGAAATAGAATAAAAGAGAGAAGAAAAGAAGAAAGAAATAATGATGTTGAGATCACTATGAGAAGCCTCAATGTTCTCTACACATCTTTTAGCTTCATATTTTGTTTGTACATTACGATCTACATTAACAGTTAACGACAGAAACGTAAAAGTTGGTTTAATGGAGGACAGACACGATTAGCGTGTTCAACTCGCGTTAATGGGATCATCATCAAGTCTGCTGGCGTAGGTGATCATGTCTCTCCATAACTTTCGCTCTCGACAGTTATTTATCATTTCTGATATTGACCTTCTGCCAAGCCATTCACTTAAGCTGTCTGGTATCTGTTCTCTTTGCTTCCCTCTATCACTTTGTCCCTCAATTTTCCCAGTTGTCGCAAAATATTCCAGCTGTTCCCTTCTCATTACATGGCCAAAAAATGATGATTGTTTCTTTATAATATTAGAAATTAGCTCTCTTTTTGCTTTGACCTCTTTCAGAACGTTTTCATTACCCTTCTTAGCTGTCCTTGGAATTCTCAACATTCTTCTGTAAAACCACTTTTCTACAGCCTGCAGTGTTTTTATTGTCTATTGTCATATTGTCCATCCATATGTTAAGACTGGCTCTACACAACATTCAAGAACTCATTTTTCTTGTTTCTATTGTCAAAAATGGATTGCATATTATGTTCCTCGTTTTTTTTGTAAAATCTGCTTTTGCCTGAGCTATTCTCCATCTCACCTCTGTTGTGCATTTACCATCTGAGGTTAACAAAGTTCAGAAATATTTAAATTAATTTACCAATTTTAATATTGTTCCACATATCTTTATTATGCACTGAGGTGATGTCTTTTTCTTTGTTGCTACCATAACTTCTATCTTTATGCTATTAAGGCTGAATCCTTTACTTTTCTCTTTCCTTCACTATAATGTCTAACATTTCTTGTATCCCATTTTTACTCTCAACGATTAAGACTGTAAATCATCAGCATCTGAGGTTATTTATAGATTAGTAATGATGTAATGCATTTTCTTAAAGGGACGTCCAGCTACACTAACAACAGCACTCAGTACGCCATTCATCTCTAGCTATTTACTTCCCTTTGTCGCTAGTTCCGCTTTTATTTTTACAATCGATTAATTTTCTTTTATTCCCACTTTTCTTTTAAATGTCTCTGGTTCTGGTTAATCAAAATACTTTTAATATCACGTTTTTTTATTAGCCATTCATGGCGATATAGAAACATGTCTAGTTCGTCTATCTATTTATCTATCTATCTATCTATCTATCTATCTATCTATCTATCTATCTATCTATCTATCTATCTATCTATCTATCTATCTATCTATCTATCTATCTATCTATCTATCTATCTATCTATCTATCTATCTATCTATCTATCTATCTATCTATCTATCTATCTATCTATCTATCTATCTATCTATCTATCTATCTATCTATCTATCTATCTATCTATCTACCTACCTACCTACCTACCTACCTACCTACCTACCTACCTACCTACCTACCTACCTACCTACCTACCTACCTACCTACCTACCTACCTACCTACCTACTTACCTACCTACCTACCTACCTACCTACCTACCTACCTACCTAACTACCTACCTACCTACCTACCTACCTACATATCTATCTATCTATCTATCTATCTATCTATCTATCTATCTATCTATCTATCTATCTATCTATCTATCTATCTATCTATCTATCTATCTATCTATCTATCTATCTATCTATCTATCTATCTATCTATCTATCTATCTACCTACCTACCTACCTACCTATTTATCTATCTATCTATCTATCTATCTATCTATCTATCTATCTATGAGGGGAGGTCAAAAAGTAATGCACACCAATTTTTTTCTCGGCTAATAATAAAGATAGGAATACGAAATTTTGCACACTTGGAATATGATATGTTCCAATTATGTGTACCAAATTGCACAGCATTCTGATAAATATTACGCAATCTATGAACCGTTAAAATGGAGCTTGTCAACAATGTCCGTTACAAACAGCGAATTGTCATAGAATTTCTGGTTGCGGAAAAAGAAACTGTGGCAAACATTCATAAACGACTGTGTGCAGTGTACAAATGTTCTGCAGTCGATAGGAGCACAGTTAGTCGCTGGGTTCAGAGAATTAAAGCTGCAGAAAGTGTACGAGTGGAGCTGCATGATTTACCGCGTTCTGGACGTGTTGCCTCGGCTACCAGCACAGACATGTTAAACCGGGCTGATGCCATTTTTCGTAAGGATAGGCGTATCACTAGTCAGCAATTGGCATTGCAGCTTACAGTCAGCAAGGGAAGTGCAATCGCAATTTTTGAAACTCTCGGATATTCAAAGATTTGCGCTCGATGCCTAACAAATGATCACAGAGTTCAAAGGAAAACATTCTGTTCTGAATTGTTGGAGCGTTTCGGTGTTGAAGGAGAAATGTTTTTGTCAAAAATTGTTACCGGTGACGAAACGTGGGCACATCGTTATGAGCCTGAAACAAAAATGCAGTCAATGGAATGGCATCATCCGCAGTCACCAAAAAGAAAAAAATTCAAAACATCTCCATCAGCCGGAAAGGTGATGATCACTGTCTTCTGGGACATTGATGGTGTGATTCTTATTGATGTAATGACAAGAGGTGAGACAATCAACTCGACAGCTTACATCAATTCACTGACAAAACTCAAAAATCGGTTCCACAGAGTTCGGCCTAATAAGCCATCTGCAGATTTGTTGCTTCAACATGACAATGCACGCCCTCACACAAGTCTGGTAACACGGGAAGCAATCAACAAATTTGGTTGGACTGTACTGCCCCATCCTCCTTACAGCCCTGATCTGGCTCCCTCAGATTTCCATCTGTTTGGACCACTCAAAAAATTCCTGCGTGGGACACACTTTGACAATAATGAGGGTGTGATCCGTGCAGTTAAAAAATGGCTACGCGAGCAGGACAAAACTTGGTACAAACGAGGCATTCATGACATAGTTTCGCGTTGGCGTAAGGCAATACGCTTGGACGGAGATTATGTTGAAAAATAGGTAGTGTAAAGGGGATGTTCAGCTACAATCTGTGAAAATTTCACACATTTTGCCCGAAAAGTTTCCGAGAAAAAAATTGGTGTGCATTACTTTTTGACCTCCCTACGTATCTACCTACCTACCTACCTATCCATCCATCCACTAAAAATCCACCCATACATCCATCCACCATCCACCCATCCATCCATCCTCCATCCATCCACTATCCATCCATCCATCCACCATCCATCCATCCACCATCCATCAATCCATCCACCCATCCACCCATCCATTCATCCATCCATCCATCAATACATCCACCTTCCATCAATCCATCCACTCATCCACCCATCCATTCATCCATCCATCCATCAATACATCCACCTTCCATCAATCCATCCACTCATCCCCCCATCCATCCATTCATCCATCCATCCATCAATACATCCACCTTCCATCAATCCATCCACTCATCCACCCATCCACCATCCATCCACCATCCATCCATCAATCCTTCCACCATCCACACATCCATTCATCCATCCATCCATCAATCCTTCCACCATCCACCCATCCACCATCCATCCACCATCCATCCACCCATCCATCCATCTTCCATCCATCCACTATCCATCCATCCATCCACCATCCATCCATCCACCATCCATCAATCCATCCACCCATCCATTCATCCATCCATCCATCAATACATCCACCTTCCATCAATCCATCCACTCATCCACCCATCCACCAATCCACCATCCATCCACCATCCATCAATCAATCCTTCCACCATCCACACATCCATCCATCCATCCATCCATCCACCACTCATTCATCCATCTACCATTCATCCATCCATCCGTCCATCCACCATCCATCCATTCATCCATCCATCCACAATACATCCATTCATCCATCCACCATTCATCCATCCATCCACCATCCATTCATCCATCCATCCACCATTCATCCATCCATCCTTCCATCCACCATTCATCCATCCATCCGTCCATCCATCCACCATTCATCCATCCATCTACCATCCATCCATTCATCCATCCATCCACCATTCATCCATCCATCCGTCCATCCACCATCCATCCATTCATCCATCCACCATTCATCCATCCGTCCATTCACCATACATCCATTCATCCATCCACCATTCATCCAACCATCCGTCCATCCACCATCCATCCATTCATCCATCCACCATTCATCCATCCGTCCATTCACCATACATCCATTCATCCATCCACCATTCATCCATCCATCCGTCCATCCACCATCCATCCATTCATCCATCCGTCCATTCACCATACATCCATTCATCCATCCACCATTCACCCAACCATCCGTCCATCCACCAACCATCCATTCATCCATCCACCATTCATCCATCCGTCCATTCACCATCCATCCATTCATCCATCCACCATTCATCCATCCGTCCATCCACCATCCATCCATTCATCCATCCACCATTCATCCATCCGTCCATTCACCATACATCCATTCATCCATCCACCATTCATCCAACCATCCGTCCATAAACCCATCCATACATCCACTTTTGGATTCGTCCGGTGTGCAGTGATGATGACCCTAACAATGAACAAACATGTTTTAATAATTGTTGTACATCGATACGCATCATGATGGTGATTGATGTTCAAGATTGGCAGCACGAAAATTGAGAGGAAGTAGAACTGAGAATGAAGATATTAGTCCTTTCACATTGACTACTAGCAGTTTCATCATGAAGGAAGTAGAACTGAGAATGAAGATATTAGTCCTTTCACATTGACTACTAGCAGTTTCATCATGAAGGAAGTAGAACTGAGAATGAAGATATTATAGGTCGTTTCAAAATATTTTGAAGGTGTTTAAAATTCCATATCTCTGCAACCAATTGATTGATAATGCTGAAATTTTGCATATGGTCTTGTGATTTTTTGGTCCCAAGAAGTACATTCATTTCCTCACCAACAAACGTATAGTTTTAAATATTCTTTATTTGAAGTATACAAATTTAAGGCATTTTGGTCAAACCATATATTTGGAGGAATTACCGCTTCATATGAGTGAGCACCCACGGACTTGTCATCTTGAACGTAATGCGCGCCAATTTCCCTGTTTTAAGCACTAAAAAACACATAAAACGCGTCATAGTTATAATTTTATATCCGGTGCATCCCATTTCCTGTCGTTTTGTTGTGATTTATGTGCAACGGCGTATCCTAATTATTGGGTAATTTCGTTAAATTTGTGATCTGTTAGTCAATGGGTATAAAAGTAAAGTTCCTTACATTGCAATCAGTGGCAATAAAGGTGTATAAATATTTTTGCATAGAAGCTAAGCGTGGAAAACTGTATCAAAGCATCTCTAAGCCAGAAAAGAGAACTATTCACGCATTGGGTATAAGCAAACGCTTTTTCAAACAAGTGCTTAAAGCTAACGGAGTGTCCAGTTCAATCAAGACTAGGACGCTAGGAAGAAAGAAAGTAGTAGATAGTTTTGACAAGGAAGTGATTAGAAGAGCAATTTGTAAAATGTTCGATTCCAAAGAAACTGTGACTTTAAGAAAACTGAAAATTCGACTGAGAGCAGAAAATGACATTGTTGTGTCGAAAACAACATTATGGAGAACTGTTAGAAGCATCGGTTTTACGTTTAGAAAGTACGATAGTGGTAGAAATGTCATCTGCGAGAAGCCGCACTTAGTTTCTATGAGGAGTAAATATTTACGTGAAGTACGGGAAATGCGTAACCAAGGTTATGATATTGTATTTCTAGATGAATCTTGGATAAATTCTCACCACACAAGTGCAAAGGAATGGCAGTTATCAGATGGAATTATTAAAAGATGTGTACCCACTGGAAAAGGACAGCGTATTATAATGGCACATGCAGGCAGCCGAAAAGAAGGGTTGGTGAAAAATGCAGAACTTATATTCACCTCTAATTATACTGACAACAGGGACTATCACACCGAGATGAATGGCCATATATTTAGAGAGTGGATTGAAAATACTCTTCTTCCAATTCTAGACAGACCATCCTGTCTGGTAATGGACAACGCGTCGTACCACAACGCTGTGGCAGAAGAAGACAAAATTCCTACATCTACCAGTACAAAAGATGTTATAAAGATTTGGCTAAGAAAGGAAGGAATTCCATTTAACGAGGGATTTTTGAAACCTGAATTACTGTCACTTGTTAAAAAATCGCAAAAGACCAAAGTATTCCAAATAGACAAAATCATTCAACAGCATGGTCATACGTGCTTGAGACTGCCCCCTTATCATCCACAATTAAACCCCATTGAACTCGTTTGGGCAAAAATTAAAGGGCAGGTGGCAGCTGAGAATACAAGTTTTAAACTATGCGATATAAAAGGACTGACATATGCTGCTCTATCACAGATTGACAAAGATTTTTGGTGCAAATGTGAAGATCATGTCTTAAAAGAAGAAAATGACTATTGGAAAAAAGATGGACTATCGTTCGTTCAGCCCAGATTAGTAATCAATATGTTAGACTCCTCTGATTCAGAATAAATGAAATAATAATGGACGTTTTTATATGTCCGCATGATCAATCTTGAGCTAAAGTTGATAACGTTTTGAAAATGTAAAGATTCTTGATATGTGTACTGCAGGCATGCAAAGAAACTAAATCACTTTCATATGTCTTGTTTACGTAAAATAATGAAAGTCACATGGAAAGACATAAAACGAACAATGTAGCTCTTTACAGTGAAGAGGATCCCGTGCTTACATCGGACTCTTTAGTCACATGCGTACCCATAAACAATAACTTTGCTTGATATGTCATGCTCGTTATCGCTCGCAACGGATAATTAATTTTTTTAAAATTTATTCTTTGTTGTATATTGTTTAAATAGTTTTCATTAATGGAACTGTTTATACGCTGATTTGTTTTAGACCGTCTGTAAAGGCTATAACATTGACATTCTCACAGTATTTTAAAGAAAGTAAACAATAGAAAGTAAACAGTTGATAAACGCCTCCAACTTTCAAGTTGTGTAGAGACGCCTATGTCGAGAAGCTGATTTCCATTAATGTACGGTAAATTATTTTCTCCAGGAGCAAAAAGATCCGTAAATTCACTGAGATCAAAGGAAAGTGCTGCTTCGTGATGAAGCATACTTCCTACATCATTAAATTTTGTGAAATCGGTGGGACCTTGGAAAAACAATGCCAGATGCAAAAAATCAAGTTTGTAAGTGCAGGGAAAGAGGAGATATTTCATGTTAATCGTGAGCATTTAGATTTGAAACGACCAATAGTCCTTTCACATTGACTACTATAGGTCGTTTCAAAATATTTTGAAGGTGTTTAAAATTCCATATCTCTGCAACCAATTGATTGATAATGCTGAAATTTTGCATATGGTCTTGTGATTTTTTGGTCCCAAGAAGTACATTCATTTCCTCACCAACAAACGTATAGTTTTAAATATTCTTTATTTAAAGTATACAAATTTAAGGCATTTTGGTCAAACCATATATTTGGAGGAATTACCGCTTCATATGAGTGAGCACCCACGGACTTGTCATCTTGAACGTAATGCGCGCCAATTTCCCTGTTTTAAGCACTAAAAAACACATAAAACGCGTCATAGTTATAATTTTATATCCGGTGCATCCCATTTCCTGTCGTTTTGTTGTGATTTATGTGCAGCGGCGTATCCTAATTATTGGGTAATTTCGTTAAATTTGTGATCTGTTAGTCAATGGGTATAAAAGTAAAGTTCCTTACATTGCAATCAGTGGCAATAAAGGTGTATAAATATTTTTGCATAGAAGCTAAGCGTGGAAAACTGTATCGAAGCATCTCAAAGCCAGAAAAGAGAACTATTCACGCATTGGGTATAAGCAAACGCTTTTTCAAACAAGTGCTTAAAGCTAACGGAGTGTCCAGTTCAATCAAGACTAGGACGCTAGGAAGAAAGAAAGTAGTAGATAGTTTTGACAAGGAAGTGATTAGAAGAGCAATTTGTAAAATGTTCGATTCCAAAGAAACTGTGACTTTAAGAAAACTGAAAATTCGACTGAGAGCAGAAAATGACATTGTTGTGTCGAAAACAACATTATGGAGAACTGTTAGAAGCATCGGTTTTACGTTTAGAAAGTACGATAGTGGTAGAAATGTCATCTGCGAGAAGCCGCACTTAGTTTCTATGAGGAGTAAATATTTACGTGAAGTACGGGAAATGCGTCACCAAGGTTATGATATTGTATTTCTAGATGAATCTTGGATAAATTCTCACCACACAAGTGCAAAGGAATGGCAGTTATCAGATGGAAGTATTAAAAGATGTGTACCCACTGGAAAAGGACAGCGTATTATAATGGCACATGCAGGCAGCCGAAAAGAAGGGTTGGTGAAAAATACAGAACTTATATTCACCTCTAATTATACTGACAACAGGGACTGTCACACCGAGATGAATGGCCATATATTTAGAGAGTGGATTGAAAATACTCTTCTTCCAATTCTAGACAGACCATCCTGTCTGGTAATGGACAACGCGTCGTACCACAACGCTGTGGCAGAAGAAGACAAAATTCCTACATCTACCAGTACAAAAGATGTTATAAAGATTTGGCTAAGAAAGGAAGGAATTCCATTTAACGAGGGATTTTTGAAACCTGAATTACTGTCACTTGTTAAGAAATCGCAAAAGACCAAAGTATTCCAAATAGACAAAATCATTCAACAGCATGGTCATACGTGCTTGAGACTGCCCCCTTATCATCCACAATTAAACCCCATTGAACTCGTTTGGGCAAAAATTAAAGGGCAGGTGGCAGCTGAGAATACAAGTTTTAAACTATGCGATATAAAAGGACTGACATATGCTGCTCTATCACAGATTGACAAAGATTTTTGGTGCAAATGTGAAGATCATGTCTTAAAAGAAGAAAATGACTATTGGAAAAAAAGATGGACTATCGTTCGTTCAGCCCAGATTAGTAATCAATATGTTAGACTCCTCTGATTCAGAATAAATGAAATAATAATGGACGTTTTTATATGTCCGCATGATCAATCTTTAGCTAAAGTTGATAACGTTTTGAAAATGTAAAGATTCTTGATATGTGTACTGCAGGCATGCAAAGAAACTAAATCACTTTCATATGTCTTGTTTACGTAAAATAATGAAAATCACATGGAAAGACATAAAACGAACAATGTAGCTCTTTACAGTGAAGAGGATCCCGTGCTTACATCGGACTCTTTAGTCACATGCGTACCCATAAACAATAACTTTGCTTGATATGTCATGCTCGTTATCGCTCGCAACGGATAATTAATTTTTTTAAATGTATTCTTTGTTGTATATTGTTTAAATAGTTTTCATTAATGGAACTGTTTATACGCTGATTTGTTTTAGACCGTCTGTAAAGGCTATAACATTGACATTCTCATAGTATTTTAAAGAAAGTAAACAATAGAAAGTAAACAGTTGATAAACGCCTCCAACTTTCAAGTTGTGTAGAGACGCCTATGTCGAGAAGCTGATTTCCATTAATGTACGGTAAATTATTTTCTCCAGGAGCAAAAAGATCCGTAAATTCACTGAGATCAAAGGAAAGTGCTGCTTCATGATGAAGCATACTTCCTACATCATTAAATTTTGTGAAATCGGTGGGACCTTGGAAAAACAAGGCCAGATGCAAAAAATCAAGTTTGTAAGTGCAGGGAAAGAGGAGATATTTCATGTTAATCGTGAACATTTAGATTTGAAACGACCAATAGCAGTTTTATCATGAAGGAAGTAGAACTGAGAATGAAGCTATTGGTCCTTTCACATTGACTACTAGCAGTTTCATCATGAAGGAAGTAGAACTGAGAATGAAGATATTGGTCCTTTCACATTGACTACTAGCAGTTTCATCATGAACATTATGGCTGTCTCTAGAACATTGAGATAAACAATGAAAATAAACACTCAACAAACAGAAATTGTATCAATAGGACGACAAAAGAAGAAAATAAACACAGCTATAAAACATCAAGTTATAAAACACACCTATACAACATCATCATCATGTGCTTTACTGTTTTCCATGCCATGACACCAAGCTATCCAATATTTTATCTCCTTGTCGTCCGCGAACTCTCTTTCCTTTTATTTTGCCAGTTGTATCCAAGTATTCCAACTTTCCTCTTCTCATGATTTGCCCGAAAAATGTTGATTGCTTCTTTCTGATGTTTTTTTAGGAGCTCCCTTTGTGTTTTGGCCTCTTTGAGAACTTCCTCATTGGTCTTCTTAGCTGTCCTGGGAACTTTCAACATTCTTCTGAGAAATCCCATCTCTTGGGCGTCAATCGTCTTTTCATTTGTTTGTGTACTGTCCATGATTCGCTCCCATAGGTCAGAATTGATTTTATATAGCACAGATGAACTCTCTTTCTAATTTCTATTGACATACATTTGTTGCATAAGATATTTTTCATTTTCTGAAATGCTATTTTGGCCTGAGCTATTCTGCTTTTTATTTCTGTGGTGCATCTTCCATCGGATGTAATTATTGTGCCCAAGTATTGGACGCGTTGCACTTGTTTCAGATTAGTCCTATTTATTTTTATGCTGCATGATGGTGATGATTTTTTCTTTGATATGACCAATACTTCTATTTTCTTACTATTCACACTGAGACCTTTCTTGTTGCTTTATTTTACTATTATGTCTATCATTTCGTGTAGTTCATTCTCTGTCTCTGCTATTAAGTCAGTGTCATCCGAATATCGTAAATTATTTCCTTACCATACAAAGCATATATTAAAAGAAGAGAAGGGAGAAGAGCAAGAGGCAGAACTAGAGTAAGATGGACAGACAACATCAAAGAAACGCTACAACAACATCAATGAATGAAGACACCAAAAGGGGAGGACCAGAACTTTGTATCTCCCTCGACACAACGATTACAAGAGTAAGTGAAGAAAGCGACAATGACTCAATAAATGGAGAGCTTAGTTGGCTTGAGTCAAAGACTCATGCACATGTGCGTTTCTTCAGTGACTCCATAAGTATGTCCAGAAATATCGCAATTGGCTGAGCTCTACGGCAGTTGTTGCATTCTCTGGGAAGATCTAATCATAGCATAGTTCTAACATAGACTTTAGACTTCAGACGTTAGATTTTAGACCTTTGGACTTTAGACTTTAGAACCTAGTGTCGCCACTGCAGGCTGGGCACTCCTATATCTGCTCAGTCCCAATTACGGCAACCAACAAGGTGTTTATCCTTATCGTTTATACTACTATAGTAAACGTGACGCGTTCTGAAAAGTGGTGCGCAGCTCATGATGCACACTTCCGGGTCGCTATAACGGACGTAGTGAACACGGTGAATCTGTTTACATTGCGTGGGCAGTAGGCGTGAACCAAGAGCCGCTGTTCTGATGATCAGACTGCCTCCTTCTGCGAAACTCTGCATAAAGAGTTTGCTATAAGAATAGTCATTTGAAATGTTCCATTTCCATTCTATGTTATGTCCTTTAACAATAGCACAAATATAAAAACACGGTGGCTTCAGAGGGTATGTCTGTCACGTCAGAGGGTATGTTTGTCACGTCTGAGGGTATGTTTTTCACCTCAGAGGGTATGTTTGTCACATCAGAGGTTATGTTTGTCACATCAAAGGTTATGTTTGTCATGTCAAAGGGTATGTTTGTCATGTCAGAGGGTATGTTTGTCATGTCAGAGGGTATGTTTGCCATGTCAGAGGGTATGTTTGTCAAGTCTGAGGGTATGTTTGTCACGTCTGAGGGCATGTTTGTCACCTCAGAGGGTATGTTTGTCACATCAGAGGTTATGTTTGTCACATCAGAAGTTATGTTTGTCACATCAGAGGTTATGATTGTTATGTCAGAGGGTATGTTTGCCATGTCAGAGGGTATGTTTGTCATGACAGAGGGTATGTTTGTCATGTCAGAGGGTATGTTTGTCATGTCAGAGGGTACGTTTGTCACATCAGAGGGTACGTTTGTCACCTCAGAGGGTATGTGTGTCATGTCAGAGGGTATGTTTGTCATGTCAGAGGGTATGTTTGTCACATCAGAGGGTATGTTTGTCACATCAGAGGGTATGTTTGTCACATCAGAGGGTATGTTTGTCACCTCAGAGGGTATGTGTGTCACCTCAGAGGGTATGTTTGTCATGTCAGAGGGTATGTTTGTCACGTCAGAGGGTATGTTTGTCACATCAGAGGGTATGTATGTCACATCAGAGGGTATGTTTTTGACGTCTGAGGGTATGTTTGTCAGTAATGAAAACATTCTGAAAGAGGCCAAAGCAAAAACGAGAGCTAATTTCCAATATTAGGAAGAAACAATCATCTTTTTGTGGTCATGTAATATGAGGAAATATGTCCTTGTGGTGGTGGGATATAGGAGCTTGTTTGTAATAAGTTCTTGTGGTTGTGGGATATAGGAGCTTGTGTGTAATATGTTCTTGTGGTTGTGGGATATAGGAGCTTGTTTGTAATATGTCCTTGTGGTGGTGGGATATAGGAGCTTGTTTGTAATATGTTCTTGTGTTGTTATATTATTGGTTATTGGTTATGGAAGGCCCGGTATCACCACAAACGAATTAAAATCCATAATTGCTCAACCGCCCGTGCCAGTGGAATCATCCGAATTACTAACTCATCTCCCAAACAAAGAAAGGTAACTGTAGTCCCCATCGTAGCAGTCTCAGCACACGCCAAAAGACATAAGGCGAAACCGCGCAGAAAGTGAACACAGCCAACTGTTCCCCGTCATACGATATCATCATTCATCGTAAACAAGCGGGATATCGAAACATGATCAAAACGGATGAGACACACAGCTCACGGTGTGCACAGAGCACTTAACTCAGTAGCTCATGCAACAAGCCGGTCTTGGAATATGAGGAAACTGCAAGAAGGAACACTTTTCAGACATAGCCTTCAATGGTTCCTGCCGCCTATCCACCATATACCATGGGAGTTCACGTCCTCCCGAAAATGATGATCGTCATAGCACTTGATGATGTTAGGCCATCATTGATGACTCCAATTCCAAACATATAGACACACAGTGGTGGTAAGTTATCATTTCCAATCCAACAGAAGCCACATGACCTGTAGTTAGTTAAACCACAGAGAGAATATGATTTTGTGACCTTCACTGATTCACTCGTAGATGTGAATGTGTAGTTTACACAAGAGAAGTTTTCAACTACAGTGATCCCATTTAAGGCATTTCTGGGATAGCAAGGCAAGTCTCCTTTATAGCAGCAGAACTTGATGTTCTCCGCTCCCTTCTTGTAGCTGCCGCCACACGATTCTGATGTCTCATTAACTTGGACATCATTCAAGAACAATGTCAGATTAACATTCCATAGATAGGGCTCTGCTGATGAAATGCTTGGTGCAACAGTCGTATCAATCATACTGGAGGCTCCTGGTCTGTGGTCATTAATATCACAGACGGCACATGATGTTGTTATATTCAGTATTTCTTTCTGGGGTGTAAATATGTGGCACACACATGGAGAGTGGTTTGTGGTCACAGTAATCCCATTAAAGACAATTCTAGGGTAGCATGGCATAGCTGTTTCAGAACAGCACAATCCTATGATGTTTTCTGTGTTCGCTATAAAGTTCCTGGTGCTACACAATCCTGACCAATTATAGGTGTGGACATTATTCACTTGCAATAACAAAACTGCTTTGTTTACATCATAAACCTCTGGAAGCGAATCATTTATGGGACTAATAGTACAATTTATTCTTCCATCGGGGATATCTTCATTGAGTCCCACCCCCCCCCCCAAAGTCTTTGGTTAAAAAGCACATATGCTTTTGAGTTAAACACAAAATGAGCCCACTTCATAGTTTCAAAATGATCCTTGCCAATGCCATCCGTTTGCACAAGTTAGGTCCATAGCTACCAAGGTCACAAACGTCCGAAACGAATTAACGACTTTATCTACAGCGAAGGTTAACGAACTGTGAACAAACATTTATGTTCAAACCCTTGAAAACATTTTCAAAAATCTGCCAACTCGCTGCAATAAAATATATCGTGTTGTTCAATGTAAACATTGCTTAGTCCATAGCTCTTGTGGTGTTATACCGAAGCTTGTTTGTAATATTTTCTTGTGGTGGTGGGATATAGGAGCTTGTTTGTAATATGTTCTTGTGGTGTTATATCGAAGCTTGTTTGTAATATGTTCTTGTGATGTTATATCGAAGCTTGTTTATAATATGTTCTTGTGGTGTTATACCGAAGCATGTTTGTAATATGTTCTTGTGGGGGTGGGATATAGGAGCTTGTTTGCAATATGTTCTTGTGGTGGTAGGATATAGGAGCTTGTTTGTAATATGTTCTTGTGGTGGTGGGATATAGGAGCTTGTTCGTAATATGTTCTTGTGGTGTTTTATCAAAGCTTGTTTGTAATATGTTCTTGTGGTGCTACATCTAAGCTTGTTTGTTATATGTTCTTGTGGTGTTATATCGAACCTTGTTTGTAATATGTTCTTGTGGTGTTATATCGAACCTTGTTTGTAATATGTTCTTGTGGTGTTATATCGAACTTTGTTTGTAATATGTTCTTGTGGTGTTATATAGACGCTTGTTTTTAATATGTTCTTGTGGTGTTATATCAAAACTTGCTTGTAATATGTTCTTGTGGTGTTATATCGAAGCTTGTTTGTAATATGTTCTTGTGGTGTTATATCAAAGCTTGTTTGTAATATGTTCTTGTGGTGTTATATAAAAGCTTGTTTGTAATATGTTCTCGTGGTGTTATATCGAAGCTTGTTTGTAATATGTTATTTTGTTGTTATATCGAAGCTTGTTTGTAATATGTTCTTGTGGTGGTGGGATATAGGAGCTTGTGTGTAATATGTTATTGTGGTGGTGGGATATAGGAGCTTGTTTGTAATATGTTCTTGTGGTGTTATATAGGAGCTTGTTTGTAATATGTTCTTGTGGTGGTGGGATATAGGAGCTTGTGTGTAATATGTTATTGTGGTGGTGGGATATGGGAGCTTGTTTGTAATATGTCTTTGTGGTGTTATATCAAAGCTTGTTTGAAATATGTTCTTGTGGTGTTATATCAAAGCTTGTTTGAAATATGTTCTTGTGGTGTTATATCAAAGCTGGTTTGAAATATGTTCTTGTGGTGTTATATCAAAGTTTGTTTGAAATATGTTCTTGTGGTGTTATATCAAAGCTGGTTTGAAATATGTTCTTGTGGTGTTATATCAAAGCTTGTTTGAAATATGTTCTTGTGGTGTTATATCAAAGCTTGTTTGAAATATGTTCTTGTGGTGTTATATCAAAGCTTGTTTGAAATATGTTCTTGTGGTGTTATATCAAAGCTTGTTTGTAATGTGTTCTTGTGGTGTTATATCAAAGCTTGTTTGAAATATGTTCTTGTGGTGTTATATCAAAGCTTGTTTGTAATGTGTTCTTGTGGTGTTATATCAAAGCTTGTTTATAATATGTTCTTGTGGTGTTATATCAAAGCTTGTTTGTAATGTGTTCTTGTGGTGTTATATCAAAGCTTGTTTATAATATGTTCTTGTGGTGTTACATCGAAGCTTGTTTATAATATGTTCTTGTGGTGTTATATCAAAGCTTGTTTATAATATGTTCTTGTGGTGTTATATCAAAGCTTGTTTGTAATATGTTCTTGTGGAGTTATATCAAAGCTTGTTTGTAATATGTCCTGGTGGGGTATGTTAAATACAAGCTTGTTTGGTGTTATTAAATGTTTATATAACGTCCGTGTGGTGTTATTAAACGTCCGTGTGGTGCTATTAAACGTCCGTGTGGTGTTATTAAATGTCCGTATGGTGTTATTAAACGTCCGTGTGGTGTTATTAAACGTCCGTGTGGTGTTATTAAACGTCCGTGTGGTGTTATTAAACGTCCGTGTGGTGTTTTTAAACGTCCATGTCGTGTTATTAAACGTCCATGCGGTGTTATTAAACGTCCTTATGGTGTTATTAAACGTCCGTGTGGTGTTATTAAACGTCCGTGTGGTGTTATTAAACGAGCAATACTAAAACAAGAGGAAAAAAGTGTTATGCTGACAGCTTTACGTGGAAATGGACGAAACAAAAATCAACGTCTCAGCCAAGAGGCCTTCAGCTGGACGAACAACAAACACACAAAATATATGTAAGGGTATATTAACAAATCTAACTACATGGCGATAATATGCTAGACACTCAAGAGAGGAAAATAAAAAAAGAGGTCACTTCCTTGTGTTCCGGAATGTGGTTAGTCCATTCCGAGACTGATCGAACTCTGGAACACAGGGAAGTGGCATTTTACCAGCAGTAAAATCTTATTAGTTCTTGTCAACAGCAAAATGTTATTAGTTCCATGTCTGCGATAACATCTTGTTAGTTCTTGTCAATAGTAAAATCTTTTTAGTTCTTGCTTTTAAAGTAGAATATTTTTAGTTCTTCCTCTACCTTTTTAGCTCCCAGTGGAGCATAGGTCTTCAACAAACACTTTCCAAGTCGTTCTGTTTTTTGCCATTCATTTAAAATCATTCCATGTCTTCCCCATCATCTTCATCTCTGCTTCTATCTGTCTTCTCCAAGAATTCCTTGGTCTTCCTCTTTGTCTTTTCCCCTGGGGATTCCAAAAAAGGGTCTGTTGTGTAATACTCTCAGTTGGCTTCCGTAGTGTGTGTCGTATCCAGCGCCATCGTCTTCGCTGTATCTCTTTATCCACTGGTATTTGACTGGTACATTTCCATAATTCAATGTTAGTGATTTTGTCCTGGCATTTCCATCCTTTTATTCTGCGTAAGCATCCATTAATGGAAGTCTGTATCTTCATGATTGTCAATTTCGTTGTTCTCCATGTTTCACAGCCATATAATAGGATCGACTTAACATTTTAGTTGAAAATTTTTATTTTTGTATTTAACCTAATTTCTTTGGATTTCCATATGTTTCCCAGTGCAATGAAAGCTCCTCTTGCTTTTGATATCCTTATTTTGGTATCATTTTCTGTTCCTCCCTCTTTATCTATATTACTGCCCAGATTTATGTAAGATTGTACGTCTAGTAGAGGTATATCTCCTAGTTTTATTTGGTTATTGCCAACTGTATTAATTCTCATAATGTTGGTCTTATCTCTATTAATCTTCAGTCCTAGCTGTTGTGATCTTTCATCAAGTGTGCTAATTTTATCCTGCATCTGTTGATGGCTGTGTGATAGGATAGCTATGTCATCAGCAAAGTCTAAATCATCAAGTTGTTTGGTCAGTGGCCACTGGATCCCATTTCTGTTGTTTTGAGTTATTTTCATAATCCAATCTATGGCCAGTAGAAAGAGAAATGGAGATAGAAGGCATCCCTGCCGTACTTCTGTTCTTATTTCAAATGCTTCTGTAAGATGCCCTTCATGCACCACACTACATTTCGTTCCTTCATACATTGTTTTTATTAGGTTAATAAACTTTATGGGGATTCCGTAATGTCTTAGCAACTTCCAAAGCATTTTTCTGTCTAAACTTTCAAATGCCTTTTCGTAATCTATGAATCCAATATAAAGTGGGGATTTTAGTTCTAAACTTTGTTCAACTATTATACGTAGAGTAGTTATTTGATCAGCACATGATCTGTTCTTCCTAAAACCTGCTTGTTCATCTCTCAAATGTTTCTCTATGGCCTCTTTTAGTCTCTCCAGAATGATTCTGCTTATATTTTTCCTGGCACTGATAGTAGCATAATTCCCCTATAATTTGTTCACTCCTGTAAACTTCCTTCCTCTGGTAGTTTGATCATATAACCTTCTTTCCAGTCTTTATGTATTTCTTCCACTGGTAGAGGTGTTAATATCTGCTTTGATGGCTTCTGAAAGAATTTCATCTGGTCCTGTGGCTTTACCATTTGTTAATAGTTTGATGGTTCTTAGTTCTTGTTAACTATAAAATCGTATTAGTTCTTATCAACATCAAAATTGTATTAGTTCTTGTCAAAGGTAAAATCTTGTTAATTCTTGCTAACAGCAAAATGTTATTAGTTCTTGTTTTCGATACAATCTTATTAATCCTTGTCAACAATAACATCTTATAAGTTCTTAATTTTATAGTAAATTCGTGTTAGTTCTAGTTAATATCGTATTAGTTCTTGTTTTTATAGTAACATTATATTAATCTTTGTTAATATTAAAATCTTATTATTTCTTGTCAACAGTAAAATCTTGTTAATATTAAAATCTTATTAGTTCTTGTTAATATTAAAATCGTATTAGTTCTTGTTAATATTAAAATCAGATTATTTCGTGTTAATATTAAAATCAGATTATTTCGTGTTAATATTAAAATCAGATTATTTCGTGTTAATATTAAAATCAGATTATTTCGTGTTAATATTAAAATCAGATTATTTCGTGTTAATATTAAAATCAGATTATTTCGTGTTAATATTAAAATCAGATTATTTCGTGTTAATATTAAAATCAGATTATTTCGTGTTAATAATAAAATCAGATTATTTCGTGTTAATATTAAAATCTGATTATTTCGTGTTAATATTAGAATCATACAGGTTCTTGTTTTTTTATATTAAAATAATACTATTTCTTTGTTAATATAAAATCTTATTAGTTCTTGTTAATAGTAAAATCTTATTAGTTCTTGTCAACAGCAATAACGTATTAGATGCAAAGGTATTTAACATGTTTTGGGTTTAAACACAAGGCTGGGTACGAAATCTGAAGCTGAGCGGATGGCTACACCAAGTTTAGCTCGAAGCTATTCCGGTACTCTTGGTTAGAGCAGACAGAGCGTGTTGCTTGAATGCAAAACAGCTTCACCCTTGGGGGCAGAGCCGAATTGTCTGAGAGATTACAGGAATGTATCGGTAGCGTACTTTGTCTTGGCTAGCTGGACAAACATTGCCTCATGGGAGGAAAGTACAATAACGAGGATTATAAAGGAATGTACAAAATGGATATTACTCGTCCGCTATTAGCGGCCTTGGATATTATAGATCGTCATTGTGTGGGGACATGTTGATCGAGTCAGGACGGAGCCAGGCAATTATTTGCTCATCACCATATCTCACTTCTACATTCGGTAGCTACTTGTCATGCATATTCATGAAATAAATTATGACAGTCATCATCATTAGGAGCCATGCCGGATGGCGTTGGCGATCATCTGTCTCCACAACATTTGGTCATTCGTGCATGCTATAGTTTTAGCCCTTATCTTATAGAAACGCAATTTGGATAAGATGTTCAATATATATTTTCTCTTGGTTTTCCTCTGCTCTTCTTTCCATTCATTCTGCCTGTTGTTATAGTATTCTCAATGCCCTCTTTCCATCCATTCTGCCTGTTGTTATAGTAATCTCAATGCCTTCTTTCCATCCATTCTGCCTGTTGTTATAGTATTCTCAATGCCTTCTTTCCATTCATTCTGCCTGTTGTTATAGTATTCTCAATGCCTTCTTTCCATTCATTCTGCCTGTTGTTATAGTATTCTCAATGCCTTCTTTCCATTCATTCTGCCTGTTGTTATAGTATTCTCAATGCCTTCTTTCCATCCATTCTGCCTGTTGTTATAGTATTCTCAATGCCTTCTTTCCATCCATTCTGCCTGTTGTTATAGTATTCCCAATGCTTTCTTTCCATCCATTCTGCCTGTTGTTATAGTATTCCCAATGCTTTCTTTCCATCCATTCTGCCTGTTGTTATAGTATTCTCAATGCCTTCTTTTCGCATGCCGTGCCTAATAAATATAGATTTTGTTGATATTTCTGGTTTCTCCAGCTCAATTCTTCATTTGTAATTTTTTTCTATTCGCGGAATTCACAACATTCTTCTGATAAACCACATCTTAGCTACCTCTAATGTTCTCTGTATTGTCTTACGTATTGTCCATGACTCGCTTCCATATAGTAGAACATGTTCGATGTATCACATTGGGACACGTTCTCTAACATGAATTGACAAGAAGTATGAGAGCACATTATTCAAATGGGAGCCGCGATAGCTCAGTGGTTAGTGAACTGGGCTACAAAGGACAAGAGGTAGGGTTCAATCCTGATCAACGGATTCCGGGTTCACCCAGCCTTAAATGGATACCGGATTTTTTTCTGGGAAGTAAAGCAGTGACCACGTTACCCCAAAAATCATGTACCGAAGGTTTATAACAATGCTGGCCACTAACACCATATTCCCTATACGCCACCTAGCGTGACCTGGCACTTTACCTTACTTTATTATGTCAATCATGATGATTACATCTAGTCAAGTTATCCAAATACATAATTTAACTAACAAATTATCTGAATAATTAATGTAATTAATAAAGATGTTCGACTCAACTATTTAATTAATCTGATAATTAGGCTCGAGTATTTAATTAATCTGATAATGAAACTAAAATATTTAATTAACTTGATGAGAGTAATCTATTTAATTAATCTGATAATGACATTCAGATACTTAATTAATCTGATAATGAGACTCAAGTATTTAATTAATCTGATAATGAGATTCAGATACTTAATTAATCTGATAATGAGACACAAGTATTTAATTAATCTGATAATGAGACAATATCTAATTCAAAAGAGATGATAATTTGTGTGTGTGTGTACATTCATGAAGAGAAAAACTAAACTAACTTGGTGAAACAGTTACTACAAACAAATCAACTCACTTAACTATCTAACTAATATAATAACAGCAGAGTAAATAAATGAATTGACACATCCGAGCGGGTACAAGAGGAAATGAAGAAAGAATAGAAAGAGGAAAGAGAAAAGATGTCACGTGTTGCTGTATTGCTTTGTAGGCATTGACGCAGAGAAGCCACGCAGC
Source organism: Megaustenia siamemsis (assembly GCA_032433765.1). Lineage (NCBI taxonomy): Eukaryota > Metazoa > Mollusca > Gastropoda > Stylommatophora > Ariophantidae > Megaustenia > Megaustenia siamemsis. The sequence goes on from JAVIAB010000049.1 coordinate 26,511,549, forward strand.
GTTTTGTGCAAAGCTGTTCTCTGGCTTAATTAAGGAAGCCCTCAGAGACGGAACGTCAATTAGAGACAAAGCTTTGAGAATATACTGAACAGGTTATTGGGTTTTTACTGAACAGGTTATTGGGTTTTTACTACGAACAGAAAGGTTTTTAGAGTTGAAACGCCAGAGACCTTATTCTACATCAGAGGTGGGCATCCTACGGCCCGCGAGCCAAAATCGGCCGGCCAATCTATTTTGACCGGCCTCTTTGCTTGATTGGACAAATACTATAACCTCCATTACCTGAAATAAAATAAATAAATAAAAAGTGAACACAAAAGCAATCAATTGATTAACTGACACACATTTAGAAAATATACTACGCGCTGTCAACTACTGCCAAACATGGACAACCTGCAAGTGTAGTGTTATGGTATAAAGCATGAGAATGGAGGCGGAAGCAGCAACGGCAGCGATAACATGGTTGGTTACACAGAACGTGGATCACACAGTCTTGGTGTCTGACTCGCAAAGTTATGCTACAGAAGATTTGACAGACAGTGTCTGCGGCAGGAGTGGATGTAGCTCTTGGATGGCTCGACAGTGAGCGCGTTAACCTTGATGTGCTGTCCAGGCCAGGCCGGTGTACACGGCAATGAAATAGCTCGCAGGCAGCTCTAGCACTGAGTGTGTACTTACTCTCGACAATGAGGACATCGCCAAGTTTGTTCTTTATTCCTTTAGAGAAGAGGAGTAGATGGGTGGGACATGGATGGATACATTGAGAGACTGAGGAGTCTAAAGGTGGAGAAGGGATCTGATCGATCCGGAGTGCTTAGTGGGGAAACCTGATGTATCTATAATGACCACCTTACAGGAACAAGCAGCTTGTGTACGCTTGGAGAATTGCTGTGACAGACGGTCTGATGATGTCCCGACTGTAGTGAAACTGATTCAGTGACAAGAATAAATTAGCACAACCTCGTGCATGAAGTTCAGAGAGAGCCCTCTCGTTAAACCTGTCAACTTCTATTGATAATTTATTGTTGGATTTGCTTCCCACCTCCCCTTCTTTCTCTGTCTCACCCTTCTCCCTTTCATTCCACGCTCTTTTCTTTCTTCCACTCTCCATCATTAATAATATATATATATGACAGTTGCTTGTGTGTACAAATTAGGTAATTTATATTTGAAAAGTATTATGCATTCCATTCCATAAGATTTGTCAATTGCAATCGTTTGTGAATGCAAATGATGTAATTGATATAACGGCTTCATCAAATGATGTAATTGATATAACGGCTTCATCAAATGATGTAATTGATATAACGGCTTCATCAAATGATGTAATTGATATAACGGCTTCATCAAATGATGTAATTGATATAACGGCTTCATCAAGTGATGGCATCCGGCCCTCAGCGTCTTCGCAGATGTCAAGTCCTGTCGTCATAAAATAAAGGGTTGCCTACCCCTGTTCTACAGGAAGTTGACAAATTGTTGAGTTACTTGTTAGTCAACTTTCGGAAGGGGTGGGGGGGGGTGGCTTGTTAGTCAACTTTCGGAGGATTTGGGTGGGTGGAGGGGGGGGTTTACTCGTTAGTCATCTTTCGGAAGGTGTGATGGGGGGTGGGGTACTCGTTAGTAAAATTGCGGAGGTGGGGGGGGGGACTTGTTAGTCAACTTTCGGAGGATTGGGGGGGGGGGTACTTGTTAGTGAACTTTCGGAGGATTGGGGGTGGGGGGTGGGTGGGGGGGGGGGCGGTTTACTCGTTAGTCAACTTTCGGAAGGGGTGGGGCGGTACTCGTTAGTCAAATTGCGGAGGGGGGGCGTACTTGTTAGTCAACTTTCGGAGGATTGGGGAGGGGGGTGTGTGTGTTTACTTGTTGGTCAATTTTCGGAAGTGGGGGGAGGGGGGGTGGGTACTTGTTAGTCAATTTTCGGAGGGGGGGGGGAGACTTGTTAGTCAACTCTCGGAGAGGGGGGGGGTACTTGTTAGTCAACTTTCGGAGGGGGGTGGTACTTGTTAGTCAACTTTTGGAGTATTGTAGGGGTTGAGGACTCTACACAACCCGGGTTTTTAGAGAGTTTGATACAACTTGAATACAAAGAGCGGATGAATAAATCGATAACTCACAAATAGTCTCATTGAGTTGTTGAGTTATTAGCAGGTCATCATCATTGCACTCCGAGCGTGTTCATAGGTGCTCATATCCCCTCTTCAGCAAGTCGAGAGTCTCTATTCTATTAGTGTATGTCAATAGAAGTGAGAAAGAGAGTCATAGGTGCTATATAGAGCCAATATGGACCTATGGTAGCGAATCATGGAAGTAGACAAACAAATGAAATGACGATTAGGAGCTGCAGGGATGGAAATTCTTAGAAGAATGTTGATAGTTCTCTGGATATCTAAAAAGACCAACTAGAACATTCTCAAAGAGACTAACACAAAAAAGAGAGCTCCTAAAAAACACCACAAAGATACAACTTGTCTGGCACATCATGAGGAAAGTTACAGTACTTTGGTTACAGCCTGCAACATACAAGGAAAGAGAGATCGCGGACGAGAAAGAGAGAAGATGCGAGATAACTTGGTGTCATGACATGGAAAACAGTCAACAACATAATTGATACGATGCACTGTGGATAGAAGATTGTGGGGGACATGATTGTATACGTCAATCTGTATGGCACATGATGATGATAAACGAGTTAACTGTCCACACTGTTAATTATCCACAACAATTGCTGAATGATAATAATTGATCAAGTATTGATCCCTGGATCTCTGCAATCAGTTGTAACGAACTTCAGGTTGTTATTCAGAGATACAACTTTGGTAACAGACGCAGTAGATAACATTTGTTATATATCGACCTCTTGTTGCAAGTGATCAACAACAACATGTTGCAAGAGTCAATAACAGAACTGATACGACGCACTGTGGATAGACGTTTGTGGAAGGACATGATCGCCTACGCCAACCGGTATGGCGCATGATGATGATGATAATGATGTTGCAAGCGATAACCTCAATATCATTCGTGTTCTTTGCAAAGCACAGAAACAGGATGTAGCCAGTCCCTCAGCTATATCATTAAATAACACACCCCTTGAATCTGTGAGACAATTCACCTACCTCGGTTCCATGGACACAACCAGTGTCTCCTTGAAGAAGAAATAAATTCCCAAATCGGAAAGGCAGCTTCCACATTTGGTAAACTTAAAGATAGAGCATGGGCTAACACCAATTTAACACTCAGGACTAAGGTCAAGGAGATTATGCCAGGTTAATATTCCAGTAATGTGCACAGGATACACGCGGCACTGGTTAATATTCCAGTAATGTGCACATGATACACAGAACACTTACTATACTGTGATAGTAGATTCAGGGTACATCATCATTAAGTGCCGTCTTCTCACCGAAGGTTGTTTACCATGGAGCTTTCCATGCTGCTCCTGCATATTCTGTCTCTTGCTTTGATAGTGCAAGTTGTCATAGGCTGACTTGTCCATCTTTTGATGTTACTCGTCCAAGCTAGTCTCCGCCTCTTTTACCTTGTATTTTTCTCTCCAAGATTACTTTTAGTTGTATCTGTTGTGTCTTTTAACATGGCCCAAAAATCTAATTTGTCTTGTTTGAATTGTGTTTAGTAGTTCTTTTTTTTCTTCATTTTTTTATGTTTTAAGACTTCATCATTTGTTTTCTTTTCTTTCCATTCAATTCGTCCTATTCTTCTAAAAATCCACATTTCAATTGCTTCACTTTTCTGTTCGGTTTTCTTGTCTAATGTCCATGTTTCTGCACCACACAGGAAAGTTAAAAAGATATAACATTTTGCTATTCTTAGTTTTAGCCCTGGTGTTATTTGTTTTGATGTTAATATATTTTTTCATGGCATTAAAATTACTTTTTGTCATTCCTATTCTTTTGTTTATTTCAATTGTACATTTTCCATCACTGGTTATAGTATGTCCAAGGTAGTTGTAGTTCTGAACTGTCTCAAGGTCTATTCCTTCAACTTTGATATCCACTTGTAGGTTTTGAGAATTATCTTTGTTTATGATCGTAGTTTTAGTCTTTTTGATATTCATAATCACGTCTAATCCATATTTTGTGTTTGTCATGTTTATTTCATTAAGTAATTGTAGATGTTTAGGATGTTCTGCCAGTAATACAGTAACACCAGCAGATCCTATTCAGGATACACAGAACATTATTAAAATTGCGATGTAACGTCCAGGACTCCAGTAACCTCCGTCAGTCATACTTGACTATAATAGCCTTCGTCAGTCATACTTGACTATAATAGCCTTCGTCAGTCATACTTGACTATAGTAGCCTTCGTCAGTCATACTTGACTATAGTAGCCTTCGTCAGTCATACTTGACTATAGTAGCGTCCGTCAGTCATACTTGACTATAGTAGCCTTCGTCAGTCATACTTGACTATAGTAGCCTTCGTCAGTCATACTTGACTATAATAGCCTTCGTCAGTCATACTTGACTATAGTAGCCTTCGTCAGTCATACTTGACTATAGTAGCCTTCGTCAGTCATACTTGACTATAGTAGCGTCCGTCTGTCATACTTGACTATAGTAGTGTCCGTCAGTCATACTTGACTATAGTAGTGTACGTCAGTCATACTTGACTATAGTAGCGTACGTCAGTCATACTTGACTATAGTAGTGTCCGTCAGTCATACTTGACTATAGTAGTGTCCGTCAGTCATACTTGACTATAGTAGTGTCCGTTAGTCATACTTGACTATAGTAGCGTACGTCAGTCATACTTGACTATAGTAGTGTCCGTCATTCATAGTTGACTATAGTAGCCTTCGTCAGTCATAGTTGACTATAGTAGCCTTCGTCAGTCATACTTGACTATAGTAGCGTACGTCAGTTATACTTGACTATAGTAGCGTCCGTCAGTCATACTTTACTATAGTAGCGTACGTCAGTCATAGTTGACTATAGTAGCGTACATCAGTCATACTTGACTATAGTAGCGTCCGTCAGTCATAGTTGACTATAGTAGCGTCCGTCATTCATAGTTGACTACAGTAGCCTTCGTCAGTCATACTTGACTATAGTAGCGTCCGTCAGTCATAGTTGACTATAGTAGCCTTCGTCATTCATAGTTGACTATAGTAGCCTTCGTCATTCATAGTTGACTATAGTAGCGTCCGTCAGTCATAGTTGACTATAGTAGCGTCCGTCATTCATAGTTGACTATAGTAGCGTCCGTCAGTCATACTTGACTATAGTAGCGTCCGTCATTCATAGTTGACTATAGTAGCCTATGTCATTCATAGTTGACTACAGTAGCCTTCGTCAGTCATACTTGACTATAGTAGTGTACGTCAGTCATACTTGACTATAGTAGTGTACGTCAGTCATACTTGACTATAGTAGTGTACGTCAGTCATACTTGACTATAGTAGTGTACGTCAGTCATACTTGACTATTGTAGTGTACGTCAGTCATACTTGACTATGGTAGTGTACGTCAGTCATACTTGACTATTTTAGCGTCCGTCAGTCATACTTGACTATAGTAGTGTACGTCAGTCATACTTGACTATAGTAGTGTACGTCAGTCATACTTGACTATAGTTGTGTACGTCAGTCATACTTGACTATAGTAGTGTACGTCAGTCATACTTGACTATAGTAGTGTACGTCAGTCATACTTGACTATAGTAGTGTACGTCAGTCATACTTGACTATAGTAGCGTCCGTAAGTCATACTTGACTATAGTAGCGTCCGTCAGTCATAGTTGACTATAGTAGCGTCCGTCAGTCATAGTTGACTATAGTAGCGCCCGTCAGTCATTGCCGACCCTAGTAGTTTCCGTCAGTCCTAGTTGACTATGGATTTTACAGCGCCCCTAGAAATGTTATTTTTTCTTTCCTTTCGCCGTGTATTCTCTTGTTCTATAAATCTGTCTGCTTCTTGTTTGAGTTGCAGCTTTAGAGTTTGTTCCCAAAGATTGCTGTCTGCTTCTTGTTTGAGTTGCAGCTTTAGAGTGTGTTCCCAAAGATTGCTGTCTGCTTCTTGTTTGAGTTGCAGCTTTAGAGTTTGTTCCCAAAGATTGCTGTCTGCTTCTTGTTTGAGTTGCAGCTTTAGAGTTTGTTCCCAAAGATTGCTGTCTGCTTCTTGTTTGAGTTGCAGCTTTAGAGTGTGTTCCCAAAGATTGCTGCCTGCTTCTTGTTTGAGTTGCAGCTTTAGAGTGTGTTCCCAAAGATTGCTGTCTGCTTCTTGTTTGAGTTGCAGCTTAGAGTGTGTTCCCAAAGATTGCTGTCTGCAGCTATTTCTTCCTAGACTGCTGCGTTTATCTTCAGAGTCTTCATGTCACGTGTATAAACACGTCTATAAGTAGAAGTTGTGGGCGCCCCTAGTTCTGTTGCCATCTGCTAGTTATCCATCTTTTGGTATGCGGCCATCATTCATACAGTAACAGTTGTCAAATCTTAGGTTATTGAGGTTATTGATTATCTTTCCATTAATGTTTAGGCCTAGCATCTCTGTGATGCTTCCTGTGTGTTACCGGGGCCTCATTATGAGTAAAGTAAAGAATAGTGACACTGTGACCTTCAGGCATGTCGTAAGAGGCGACTAAGGAGGTTGATCGATGGCTTGACAAGCTGTCATTGTAAAAAGTATTGTTATGGAAACAGCGCCATATATTTTAGAGCAGTGATCTCTGCAATATGTGCCATTTTGGTACGCAAGGTTTCTGATTTTGAGATTGTGGTTCTACCCTATGTGCCGTCTTCGGCTCGAAAGGACAATAGATTAGATAGATAGATAGATAGATAGATAGATAGATAGATAGATAGATAGATAGATAGATAGATAGATAGATAGATAGATAGATAGATAGATAGATAGATAGATAGATAGATAGATAGATAGATAGATAGATAGATAGATAGATAGATAGATAGATAGATAGATAGATAGATAGATAGATAGATAGATAGATAGATAGATAGATAGATAGATAGATAGATAGATAGATAGATAGATAGATAGATAGATAGATAGATAGATAGATAGATAGATAGATAGATAGATAGATAGATAGATAGATAGATAGATAGATAGATAGATAGATAGATAGATAGATAGATAGATAGATAGATAGATAGATAGATAGATAGATAGATAGATAGATAGATAGATAGATAGATAGATAGATAGATAGATAGATAGATAGATAGATAGATAGATAGATAGATAGATAGATAGATAGATAGATAGATAGATAGATAGATAGATAGATAGATAGATAGATAGATAGATAGATAGATAGATAGATAGATAGATAGATAGATAGATAGATAGATAGATAGATAGATAGATAGATAGATAGATAGATAGATAGATAGATAGATAGATAGATAGATAGATAGATAGATAGATAGATAGATAGATAGATAGATAGATAGATAGATAGATAGATAGATAGATAGATAGATAGATAGATAGATAGATAGATAGATAGATAGATAGATAGATAGATAGATAGATAGATAGATAGATAGATAGATAGATAGATAGATAGATAGATAGATAGATAGATAGATAGATAGATAGATAGATAGATAGATAGATAGAAGTGGTCGAGCCAGCGTAACCTACGTTGCTTGAGCAGTGTGTAGATGTTCGGTAGGCCTGTGTGAATGAGGACCTCCACGTTTATAATTTTATTTAGGACATGTACCCTATACATATTAATGCATGAATGAGCTAACTGCATGAGGATGGGATCCTCTTACACCATGAAATCACGAAACTTACAGTTGCTAATTCAATACCAACATCAGACTTGTTACAAATGATACATGCACTTCACTCATGTTTGTTAACTACACATACAACTCACCAAAAAGTCAGGATAAACATGTAGATCTCACTAGCATCAAGAAAATGAAGAACAGTCCAACACATACAACTCACAAACATCGTCAAGATACAAACAAGACATAAACACACGGGAGTTGCTGCCATTATGGAGATGAATTTTTGTTTTTTGTTCACCAGCTTTTACCGATGATGATCGAGTCCGTCTTGCATTGTGGAAGCGATTCCCCGTCTGTCTCTTCCCTGTCGATATACCAGAATATCATCAGCAAAAGTCATAGTTCTTCCCCTCCCATCCAGCTGTCGTTCCGTGATCGTTATTGATCGATATTTCTTCCTGGTGTGGGGTTTCGGGTGCCTTGGTTAATCCTAATAAAGCATCAGTTTCATGGTTCTCCCTTAACAATCATATCGTTAATACGACCACACCGGTAGTACAAATGGGAGCTGATGAGGTGACCAGGGACAAGTTGATGACATACCTTGGAGTTAAGTTTGATCGCAGCCTGTGTTTTCGGGACCACGTCGACCATGTGATAACAAAATCCCGCAAAGGATTAGCCGCCTTGAAGGTCATGGCAGTTGCCAACATCGAGCAGAGGCTACTTACTCTTCTGTTCCAGGGATTAGTCCTCGCACATATCAAATATGCCCTGGCAATTCTTACTGTCAGTGCGACTCAAATTGATAGGCTGGAGAAAATACAAAATGAAGCCATGCGCATTATCTTGGGATGTACAAGTGACACTCCATGTGTAGCAATGAGGTATCTTCTTGACTTTCCAACCATGGATGACAGAATCAAGATCTGGAGAGCACGAGCATACCTGAAGATTAGTACAGATACAGAGCATCCATTGCATCACGTGCTCAACACAGAGAAAAGTGACAGGCTAAAAAGAGGCAAATCATGGGTGGGCCGAGCAGAAGATGTCATCAAACAGGTCTGTGGGCTTACCAATATCAGCGTTGGTGAGGAGTGGATACAGGTGCCTACGTCATTCAAGGGGACTTTCTCGTGTATTGTCACACTCGACAGGAAAAGTAGGGAACAGAACCCGGTCGTGGTTAATGCTGAGGTCAACGGTCTCATCTGCGATAACACAGATGAGAAAGATGCAGTCGTCTATATAGACGGATCTGTAAGACGACACCAAAGAAGTGCATGGGCATTTACAGCAGGCTCGGCAGGCAGAATAGTCTACGAAGACAGTGGTGCATACGTCGTGACCACGAGTAGCATGACAATGGAGGTGATGGCAGTGACTAAGGCATTCAAATGGTTAGAGTTACAAGTCTACACCCACGCATGTATACTGAGTGATTTGATGAGCATGATAAAAAAAAGTGGAGGTGGGCTCTGTACGCATGCAATGGGTAGAGTCGTTGCTGAAATCCAAAATACGTAAGGTCACCTTTGTCTATGTCCCTGGACATGCGGAAGTACGGGGAAATGAAAGGGCGGACAGGTTGGCTAGCTGCGCTGTCGTTGAGGACTGGCAACCAATGGATCGGGCGGACATCATCAATGCCCTCCGAGATGTGGGAAGAGCACAGGACTTCGACAAACACAGATCCACGTCACTTCTTCGGATGATGGAAATGGGAGTTAAGATGGGCACAGCCAGAAATGAGAAACTTAGTGGCCGTGTAAGAAGACTTATCAACCAACATAGAACTGGAGTCGTCAGTCGCTGGACACTGAGGGAATTGCTGAGGAGGGGATCTGAGCACCTATGGACATGTTCGGAGTGCAATGATGATGACCCGCAAATAACTCAATAACTCAATAACTCAATAACTCAATAACTCAATAACTCAATACCGCTGACGAAGTCCCTAGAGACTATGAACTGAATTTTGCGTGTTCATCCATTTTTCCCTGGCAGCCGTGTGCACAGGGGTCCCTCGCTGCACAGGCAGATAACTCCAACTTCGGAGATACTCATATTTTTTCCGTCGATGAGTAATTGACATAAGAGATGTAAATAAAACGAACATTACAATTCATCAATGTTTTAACACACACAAAAAAACAAGTAACGGTCGACAAAACACACCAACGTGATTGTGATATAGCAAGCTCAAACATATACAACTCACTAACAATTTAGATGTAAGGAAGACACAAACACAATAATCAAATAAACCATTAGAAAATGTATAAGCGTTGTCAACATCATGAACAAAGAGAAAAACATTTACAATTTCCCAATGAAGAGAAGATACAGACCATCATCATCAAGTGCCATGCCTGCTGGCGTGGATGATCAAGTCAGAACGATCAAAACACAACACAACGAGCCTTCAATAAACGTTGCGAGAACACCAGACCAAAGGGTCGACAACGGAAAAGATGGATCGATGGAATATTAGAAGCACTAGGAAACATAATAGCAGCAGAGGCAAACAAAAGAGTAAAAGACCACAAATTATATTTTCCCTCGACGCTGAAAGGCAAATGAGGAAGGAAAGAAGATGAAACAAGCATCAATTTTGGCCATGTTATGAGAAGGGAACAGGTGGGATATATAGTGACAACTGGGAAAAATGAGGGACGAAGAGATAGAGGGAAGCAAAGTGAATGATACCAGACAGCTGAAGAGAATGGATTGGCAGAAGGTCAACAACAGAAATGATAAATAACTGTCGAGATCGCAAGTTGTGGAGAGACATGATCACCTACGCCAGCAGGCATGCTAATTTATGATGATGATTATTCTGCATACTACTATATACGAACATAAAACCTAACTAGATGTATACAAAACAACCGTACAAATCAGACAGTATTAAGGAAATACACAAAACACAATTAGAATAATCTCTTCACATTTGTATACAAATCTCACCAGATAACGGTGTCCTCTTGTCCGTCAACATGAGAACCGTTGCTAGTGATATTTTCCATTGAATATGAAGGTATGATTCTAGACTACCTGATCTGATCTACGGAAGTCATCATCTAGAGCAGTAAACGCTAGCAAATTGAATCTGCAATAATATGAGTGAATAATGAATAAGTCCAGCTCGTTGATGTCATCATTCACAATTCATTAAACAAAGCAGTGCACTATAACTCAGTGCTGACAATGTAATAAAAAAAAACTGAAATGAAAACTAAAAGTAGGGACTGTATTTTCATAGAGTTGAAGTAACTTTGGCAACAATGAGTATTTTAAACAAGTTTTTAGGGGAAAAAATATGTAGACGGTCTAAGGATGTGGCTAGTGCCAATATGTGACCACTTTCTGGCAATGAAGTAATTTGATTTGTTGTAATTCACACATTGTGTTGGCGAATAGTCACAAACGTCGCAGAAATATCCCTGTCACATGCGGGGTAACTCCACGTCTGAGCAGTACCTGCACGTGAAGGTAACACTGTGACGAGGGATGATAAACCCTCGATTGCTGTCTGCAGGGACTGTGTGGAGGGGGAAGCAAATATCTGGAAGCAAACGTTGAGAGGGCGCAGTCTTTGGCGCGTTGTCTCGCGTGAGGATGAAACTCTACTGACGCTACGTCACGATCATGTTTTCTCTCTTTATCTTCTCTCTAACTTTCAATATTCTTCCTGGGCCCATTTCTACCAATCTCTAAAAACAATCTAATTCTCACTGTCCCTATTGTGCCGACCTACTATCTACCAAAACTCTTTCCTCCTTCATGTTTTTAAGTTAGGATCATTATCACTGTACACTGGGCTAATTCATAGGTGCTCCTATTGTAAACGAGGTTGAATTATTTATTTGCCTTGGTGTTCACAGCACAGCACATTTATAGTTAACAACATGAATCATCAGAGACTTTCTCTGTCATTATAAATCATAATCACAAACAAGTTTATTAATCTTTATCTTGGAACAGTTGGAAGTACTTCTCTTATAATTAATGTTCTTTAATTCTGGACGTTCAGGTGGTTATCGCCGATAAATATTGAACTTTCCATAAGTGCATATTATACACTACTCCACCCCCCCCTCTCTCTCTCTCTCTCTCTCTCTCTCACTCACTCACCTTACTTACGACTTCTTATAGGAAATATGAAGCACAACTTGGAAACACTCTCAAAACACTTTCACAGCAACTACAAGTTCATATGCTCTAATTCACTTGTTCTGGTTCTCTCTACTGCTCAACTAATTTCCTAAGTCACTGATATCTTTACTACTGTCTAGTCTGTTCATTATTAACTTCTCAACTAACTTAAAACTACAAACTTGAAGATTCCTAACTACTTGTCGGTTCTAACTTATGTGTCTAACTTTCTTTCCTGACTACTGAACTACCGACTTTTCTCCTAACTTAACTTACTGAATTACGGACCTAACTTAACTTACTGAATTACGGACCTAACTTAACTTAGTGAATTACGGACCTAACTTAACTTACTGAATTACAGACCTAACTTAACTTACTGAATTACGGACCTAACGTAACTTCCTGAATTACTGATCTAACTTAACTTAATGAATTACGGACCTAACTTAACTTACTGAATTACGGACCTAACTTAACTTACTGAATTACGGACCTAACTTAACTTACTGAATTACGGACCTAACTTAACTTACTGAATTACAGACCTTACTTAACTTACTGAATTACGGACCTAACTTAACTTACTGAATTACGTACCTAACTTAACTTAATGAATTACGGACCTAACTTAACTTACTGAGTTACGGACCTAACTTAACTTACTGAATTACGGACCTAACTTAACTTACTGAATTACGGACCTAACTTAACTTACTGAATTACAGACCTTACTTAACTTACTGAATTACGGACCTAACTTAACTTACTGAATTACGTACCTAACTTAACTTACTGAATTACGGACCTAACTTAACTTACTGAATTACGGATCTAACTTAACTTATTGAATTACGGACCTAACTTAACTTACTGAATTACGGACCTAACTTAACTTATTGAATTACGGACCTAACTTAACTTACTGAATTGCGGACCTAACTTAACTTACTGAATTACGGACCTAACTTAACTTATTGAATTACGGACCTAACTTAACTTACTGAATTACGTACCTAACTTAACTTACTGAATTACGTACCTAACTTAACTTACTGAATTACGGACCTTACTCTCCCAAAACCTATTATGTCGAAGATTAAATACCCCAACATCACTCTGTGCATGGAATATATGCAGCCAATTAATTTGTCGCAATTGTCGCGAAGTGACAATTTGCAACCCCTTGAGTCAATGAAATCACATCATTCTGACCCAAAGTTGAACCCTGTCTAAGACTTTACAAAAACAACTAGTTTTTGCGACTTGGTCGCAAACTCTGGTCAGTTTTGACCTCTCCTGAGTTTCAAAATAATGTTTACTTCATGACTTTGACCTGTCCTGGAAGTTGTCAGTATTTACCGGACGGTCAAGCCACACGTTTATCCCCCACTTCCACAACAACTGCTTGGAAAATTTCTATTCTCCCTAAACCTATTATGTCCAGTATTATTCTGCACCCTTCCTTTACCTCCATTCTCCGTGGGTTGTCAACTCCCCGCTATGAACTTTCCATTCCCACAACTAGTTATTCTGTCACCAACACTGATGACCGCTATTCTATGTTACTGTCATAGTCTATTAAGTATGGGTGCTGGCTGAGTTACCTTCTCCATACATTCACCTTTACTGTTACACTTCGTCATCTTCTTCATCGATCAGCAGTAGCATCGAGACATCGAGACATTGAGACATCGAGACATTGAGACATTGAGACATCGAGACATTGAGACATTGAGACATTGAGACATTGAGACATTGAGACATCGAGACATTGAGACATTGAGACATTGAGACATTGAGACATTGAGACATCGAGACATTGAGACATCGAGACATTGAGACATTGAGACATTGAGACATCGAGACATTGAGACATTGAGACATTGAGACATTGAGACATCGAGACATTGAGACATTGAGACATTGAGACATCGAGACATCGAGACATTGAGACATCGAGACATTGAGACATCGAGACATTGAGACATTGAGACATTGAGACATTGAGACATTGAGGCATTGAGACATTGAGACATTGAGACATTGAGACATTGAGACATTGAGACATTGAGACATTGAGACATTGAGACATCGAGACATTGAGACATCGAGACATTGAGACATTGAGACATCGAGACATAGAGACATTGAGACCAGCTTGTGTCACGAACAAGATCAGCTACTGCTATGTGTTTAGACATTTGGACCATCTTGGGTCATGAACAAGACGGTGTGCTTGAAGTCATTACCGGTTCCCCATAGCTTGTCATGTAGGGTTGTTTCTGTGGGCCATATTTGTGTATTTAGGGTGTTGAGAGTGCTGAAGTCCTGTAGTTTGCTCTGTGTTGAGAGTGCTGAAGTCCTGTAGTTTGCTCTGTGTTGAGAGTGCTGAAGTCCTGTAGTTTGCTCTGTGTTGAGAGTGCTGAAGTCCTGTAGTTTGCTCTGTGTTGAGAGTGCTGAAGTTCTGTAGTTTGCTCTGTGTTGAGAGTGCTGAAGTCCTGTAGTTTGCTCTGTGTTGAGAGTGCTGAAGTCCTGTAGTTTGCTCTGTGTTGAGAGTGCTGAAGTCCTGTAGTTTGCTCTATGTTGAGAGTGCTGAAGTCCTGTAGTTTGCTCTGTGTTGAGAGTGCTGAAGTCCTGTAGTTTGCTCTGTGTTGAGAGTGCTGAAGTCCTGTAGTTTGCTCTGTGTTGAGAGTGCTGAAGTTCTGTAGTTTGCTCTGTGTTGAGAGTGCTGAAGTCCTGTAGTTTGCTCTGTGTTGAGAGTGCTGAAGTCCTGTAGTTTGCTCTGTGTTGAGAGTGCTGAAGTCCTGTAGTTTGCTCTGTGTTGAGAGTGCTGAAGTCCTGTAGTTTGCTCTGTGTTGAGAGTGCTGAAGTCCTGTAGTTTATGCTCTGGAGTTTGTTTGGCAGCCCCGCAATCACATGTTGCTACGTCCCTGAGTCCTATCTTATGTAGATGTGCTCTGAGGCCACAATGACCTGTTCTGAGTCTGTATATCTTGGTCTGCTCATGTCTGCTGAGTTTGTTTAACCTGTCATGTTCTGACTCATATTTTCCATGTTAACTTCCTCTGTTCTGTTTTCCTGACTTGCATCATGATTGTTTTTATTTCTTTGAGGCTCTGGGGTTGGTTGGACTGTTGGAGGCTTCCACCTGCCTTTGTGAGTTTATCTGCTTCTCATCTCCAGGATGCCACAATGTGCTGGTGTACACTCATCATCATTGAGTGCCGTCTCCGCAACGAAGGTTGGCTACCATGGAGCGCCATTTTGCTCTATCTCTTGCTTTGATGGTGCAGGTTGTCATCGGTTGATTTGTCCATCTTTTGATGTTACTCGTCCATGTTAATCTTGGTCTGCCTCTGCCTCTTTTACCTTGTATTTTCCCCTCCAGGATCACTTTCAGTAGGCTGTTGTGTCTTTTAACATGGCCTAAGAATCGCATTTGTCTTGTTCTAATTGTGTTCAGAAGTTCTCTTTTCATTTTTAGTTGTTTTAAGACTTTGTCATTTGTTTTCTTTTCCTTCCATCCAATTCTACCTATTCTTCTATATATATCCACATTTCAAAGGCTTCAATTCTCTGTTCTGTTTTCTTGTCTAATGTCCATGTTTCAGCACCATATAGGAATATTGAGAAGATGTAACATTTTGCTATTCTTAGTTTTAGCCCTGGTGTTATTTGTTTTGATTGTTAGTATGTTCTTCATGACATTAAAATTACTTTTTGCCATTCCTATTCTTTTGTTTATTTCAGTTGTACATTTTCCATCACTGGTTATAGTATGTCCAAGGTAGTTATAGTTCTGAACTTTCTCCAGGTCTATTCCTTCAATTTTGATATCCACTTGTGGGTTTTGAGTATTTTCTTTGTTTATGATCATAGTTTTAGTCTTTTTGATATTCATATCTAGTCCATATTTTTTGCTTGTCGTGTTTATTTCATTAAGTAATTGTTGTAGGTCTTTAGGATTTTCTGCTAGTAGTACAGTATCGTCAGCATATCTTAGGTTATTGATTATCTTTCCATTAATTTGTAGGCCTGGCATCTCTATGATGTTTTTAAAGATTTGCTCAGTGTATATATTGAACAAGCTTGGTGATAGGATGCATCCTTGTCTTACTCCTCTTTTTATATCAATGGGTGTAGAGAACTCTTTGTTATATTTTATTATTGCTGTTTGCTCCCAGTATAGATTGCATATTAGTCGTATATCCATGTCATCTAGATGTATCTCTTTTAGGCATTCTATAAGTTGTTTGTGGTGTACTCTATCAAAAGCTTTGGTGTAGTCTATGAAGCAGGCATATATTGGTTTGTTTACTTCTGTGTATTTTTCGATTAATGTTCTCATGCAGAATATGGCTTCTTTTGTCCCTCTATTTTTCCTAAACCCAAATTGCTGCTCATCTAATTCAGTATTGATGTTATTCTGAATCCTTCCTTGTATAACTTTTAGCAAGATTTTTGTAACATGGCTCATTAGGCTTATTGTTCTAAAGTCACTGCATTCAACTGCACCATTCTAACAGAATGTGTACACTACAGGACTAGATCTGTTTTTTTTTTCTGAAAGTGAACATTTGTTGTTCTTTACTTCTTGGATGAGTCTGTCCTGTTTTTGGCTTGACTTTGCTTGTATGACTGACTTTGCTTGTATGACTGACATGGTTTGTATGACTGACTTTGCTTGTATGACTGACTTTGCTTGTATGACTGACATTGTTTGTATGACTGACATTGTTTGTATGACTGACTTTGCTTGTATGACTGACTTTGCTTGTATGACTGACTTTGCTTGTATGACTGACTTTGCTTGTATGACTGACTTTGCTTGTATGACTGACATTGTTTGTATGACTGACATTGTTTGTATGACTGACTTTGTTTGTATGACTGACATTGTTTGTATGACTGACTTTGCTTGTATGACTGACATTGTTTGTATGACTGACATTGTTTGTATGACTGACATTGTTTGTATGACTGACATTGTTTGTATGACTGACTTTGCTTGTATGACTGACTTTGTTTGTATGACTGACATTGTTTGTATGACTGACTTTGCTTGTATGACTGACTTTGTTTGTATGACTGACATTGTTTGTATGACTGACTTTGCTTGTATGACTGACATTGTTTGTATGACTGACATTGTTTGTATGACTGACTTTGCTTGTATGACTGACTTTGCTTGTATGACTGACTTTGCTTGTATGACTGACTTTGCTTGTATGACTGACTTTGCTTGTATGACTGACTTTGCTTGTATGACTGACTTTGCTTGTATGACTGACTTTGCTTGTATGACTGACATTGTTTTTATGACTGACTTTGCTTGTATGACTGACTTTGCTTGTATGACTGACTTTGCTTGTATGACTGACTTTGCTTGTATGACTGACATTGTTTGTATGACTGACTTTGCTTGTATGACTGACTTTGCTTGTATGACTGACATTGTTTGTATGACTGACTTTGCTTGTATGACTGACATTGTTTGTATGACTGATATTGTTTGTATGACTGACATTGTTTGTATGACTGACATTGTTTGTATGACTGACATTGTTTGTATGGCTGACATTGTTTGTATGACTGACATTGTTTGTATGACTGACATTGTTTGTATGACTGACATTGTTTGTATGGCTGACATTGTTTGTATGACTGACTTTGCTTGTATGACTGACTTTGCTTGCGTGACTGACTTTGCTTGTATGACTGACTTTGCTTGTATGACTGACTTTGTTTGTATGACTGACATTGTTTGTATGACTGACATTGTTTGTATGACTGACATTGTTTGTATGACTGACATTGTTTGTATGGCTGACATTGTTTGTATGACTGACATTGTTTGTATGACTGACATTGTTTGTATGACTGACATTGTTTGTATGGCTGACATTGTTTGTATGACTGACATTGTTTGTATGACTGACTTTGCTTGTATGACTGACATTGTTTGTATGACTGACATTGTTTGTATGACTGACATTGTTTGTATGACTGACATTGTTTGTATGACTGACATTGTTTGTATGACTGACATTGTTTGTATGGCTGACATTGTTTGTATGACTGACATTGTTTGTATGACTGACATTGTTTGTATGGCTGACATTGTTTGTATGACTGACATTGTTTGTATGACTGACATTGTTTGTATGACTGACATTGTTTGTATGGCTGACATTGTTTGTATGACTGACATTGTTTGTATGACTGACATTGTTTGTATGACTGACATTGTTTGTATGACTGACATTGTTTGTATGACTGACATTGTTTGTATGACTGACAAAGCTAGTATGACTGACATTGCTTGTATGACTGACATTGTTTGTATGACTGACATTGTTTGTATGACTGACATTGTTTGTATGACTGACATTGTTTGTATGACTGACATTGTTTGTATGGCTGACATTGTTTGTATGACTGACATTGTTTGTATGACTGACATTGTTTGTATGACTGACATTGTTTGTATGGCTGACATTGTTTGTATGACTGACATTGTTTGTATGACTGACATTGTTTGTATGACTGACATTGTTTGTATGGCTGACATTGTTTGTATGACTGACATTGTTTGTATGACTGACATTGTTTGTATGACTGACATTGTTTGTATGACTGACATTGTTTGTATGACTGACAAAGCTAGTATGACTGACATTGCTTGTATGACTGACAATGCTAGTATGACTGACATTGCTTGTATGACTGACATTGATTGTATGACTGACCTTGCTTGTATGACTGACCTTGCTTGTATGACTGACAATGCTTGTATGACTGACATTGCTTGTATGACTGACAATGCTTGTATGACTGACTATGTTTGTATGACTGACATTTCTTGTATGACTGACTTTGCTTGTATGACTGACTTTGCTTGTATGACTGACTTTGCTTGCATGACTGACTTTGCTTGCATGACCGACTTTGCTAGCATGACTGACTTTGCTTGTATGACTGACTTTGCTTGTATGATTGACTTTGCTTGTAGGACTAACTTTGCTTGTATGACTGACTTTGCTTGTATGATTGACTTTGCTTGTAGGACTAACTTTGCTTGTATGACTGACTTTGCTTGTATGACTAACTTTGCTTGTAGGACTAACTTTGCTTGTATGACTGACTTTGCTTGTATGACTGACTTTGCTTGTATGACTGACTTTGCTTGTATGACTGACTTTGTTTGTATGATTGACTTTGCTTGTATGACTGATATTGCTTGTATAACTGACTTTGCTTGTATGACTGACTTTGTTTGTATGACTGACAATGCTTGTAGGACTGACTTTGCATCGGTGAGATTGACAGTTTTTGGACATGGGACTTTTTGTGTGTTGAGAGTTTGTTACTCGGATTATCCCCTCGACCTGTAGAGAATCGCCGAGGGGACCCCTGTGCACAGCCTGGCATCCATCGATTTGGGCAGAATTTTGCACCGACGGTGTTCATATTTCTAAGCGGTCGCCTTTCGATTATTAATTGCCAATGGTTCTTTAACGTGTGCGAGCGCACACGCGTTCTCTTGGTCTTTTCCCGTTATTCGAGATTGCTAGTTCTTGGATCTCACTACCCAGAGGCTAAGAGGAGTGTAAAACAACGAAATAACCACAGATTCAAATTTCTTTAATTAAAAAAAATATTTCCACTCGTGGAATTGGACCCGGAATCTTCCTATCCAGAGGCCGGCGTCTTACCTCTAGACCACAGAGCTACTTTCATTTCCTATATCAAGCACGTCCACATTCTAGAAAGAAAGAAAAAACTGTAAACCTTCATACCTTGGTATTGTGGAAACACTAATCCTTCCTGCAATGTCCAATTTCTATCTTGCTCACATTTCGGGTAGCATGTCCTTTACAGAACGTTGTATTCATCACATACCATTAGAAAGAATCTCTGTCTCTAGTTAGATCTCCCACAGAACGTTGTATTCATCACATCCCATCTGAAAGAATCTCTGTCTCTAGTCAGATCTCCCACAGAACTTTACATTCATCACATCCTACTAACACTAATCCTTCCTGCAATGTCCAATTTCTATCTTGCTCACATTTCGGGTAGCATGTCCTTTACAGAACGTTGTATTCATCACATACCATTAGAAAGAATCTCTGTCTCTAGTTAGATCTCCCACAGAACATTGCATTCATCACATCCCATCTGAAAGAATCTCTGTCTCTAGTCAGATCTCCCACAGAACTTTACATTCATCACATCCCATCTGAAAGAAGCTCTGTCTCTAGTTAGATCTCCCACAGAACGTTGCATTCACCACATCCCATCTGAAAGAATCTCTGTCTCTAGCCAGATCTCCCACAGAACGTTACATTCACCACAGCTCGTCTGAAAGAATCTCTGTCTCTAGCCAAATCTCCCACAGAACGTTACATTCACCACAGCCCGTCTGAAAGAATCTCTGTCTCTAGCCAAATCTCCCACAGAACGTTGCATTCACCACAGCCCGTCTGAAAGAATCTCTGTCTCTAGCCAAATCTCCCACAGAACGTTGCATTCACCTAGGCCACCGAGGCCACCGGCCACATTTAGAACATGGACCACCACCATGGCACCATCATCAACCACCACACTGCAAGAGCTGGATAAAGTACAAAACCAGGCACTTATGGTCATCACATGATATATAACCAGGCAGCAGATGATCTTTTCTGTAGGGGGATTCTGCAGAAAAGATCATCTGCTACCTTGCAGGAAGATTGGGGACAATCAAAGGCTAAGGAAAGCAAACCTGAACAAAATGCTGGCTGTAATCGGATGCACTGGGCCACTGGCGCAGAACACAGTGCAATGTTTTAACAGGTATTCAAGCGGAGTGGATCTAATAGGTTTAAACAGACAGCTGTCTTACAACACTTTCAGCTCCCTGTGGAGTATAGGTCCAAATGTGGTTTTACAGAAGAGTGTCGAGAATACCATGGACAGTTAAGAAAAATATTTAAAATGTTATGAAAGAGGTCAAAGCAAAAAGAGAGCTAATTTCCAATATTAGGAATAAACAATCATCATTTTTTTGGCAATTAATGAGAAGGAAACAACTGGAATATATTGTAACAACTGGAAAAATTGAGAGACAAGAGATAGACGGAAGCAAAGAGAAAAGATACCAGACAGCTTAAGAAAATGGCTTGGCAGTAGGTCAACAAAAGAAATGATAAATAACTGTCATGATCGAAAGTTGTAGAGAGACATGATTACCTACGTCAACAGGCCCGGTACTTGATGATGATGATGATGATA
This sequence comes from Megaustenia siamemsis, assembly GCA_032433765.1. NCBI lineage: Eukaryota > Metazoa > Mollusca > Gastropoda > Stylommatophora > Ariophantidae > Megaustenia > Megaustenia siamemsis. The sequence continues at coordinate 26,532,720 of JAVIAB010000049.1, forward strand.
GAACAGCAAGTTATAATACAAGTAACACACTAAAAATATCTTGGACAAATTTTCTCTGAAGATTGTAAAATCGATACAAAAATAGACATCGAATGCAATAAGGGAAACAAAATATTGAGACAGCTATCTATTATAACTTCAACACAAACCAAATATTGAGACAGCTATCCATTATAACTTCAATACAAACCAAATATTGAGACAGCTATCCATTATAACTTCAACACAAACCAAATATTGTGACAGCTATCCATTATAACTTCAATACAAATCAAATATTGAGACAGCTATCCATTATAACTTCAACACAAATCAAATATTGTGACAGCTATCCATTATAACTTCTATACAAACCAAATATTGAGACAGCTATCCATTATAACTTCAAAACAAACCAAATATTGAGACAGCTATCCATTATAACTTCAAAACAAACCAAATATTGAGACAGCTATCCATTATAACTTCAACACAAAGCAACACCTATTACCACCAAGAAACATCTTATACAGAGTATATTCATTCCAACATTGTGTTGAACATCATCATCAATAATTGCCGTCCCCGCAACGAAGGTTGGCTAGCATGGAGCGTCATTCCGCTCTGTCTCTTGCTTTGATGGTGCAGGTTGTCATAGGCTGACTTGTCCACCTTTTGATGTTACTCGTCCATGTTAATCTTGGTCTGACTGCTTCTTTTAGCTTGTATTTTTCCTTCCAAGATTACTTTTAGTAGGTTGTTGTCTTATAAAATGCTCCCAAAAATCGTATTTGTTTCGTTTGAAATGTGTTTAGTAGTTCTCTTTCCATTTTTAGTTGTTTGTGCTATCAATGCCAAACATGGTCACTTGCGTCTAAGCATAAAAGAAAGCTTGTCACCACAGAGATGAGATGCCAGAGAAAAACACTTGAAGTGACCATAAAAGACAGAATCAGAAATGATACTGTAATAGTAGGCATTGAGCCAATCCTAAGCTACATACAGAAACAACAAATAAACTGGTTTGCCGATCTTGAAAGAAAGTCACGTGATTTTGACCATATAAAGCATATATTAAAAGAGAAGGGAGACGAGCAAGAGGCGGATCTATGGTTTGATGGACAGACAAGAAACACTACAACAATATCAAGAAACACTACAACAACATCAAGAAACACTACAACAACATCA